>PVJH01004057.1:0-131442 GCA_004026705.1 Nesogale talazaci
TCCCCTCTCTCCCCACGGACTGTAACTCTTTATAGGAGTAGAAATCCCTGTCTTTCTCTTGCAGAGCAGCTGGTGGTTTTAAACTGCTGACTTTGGGGCTATAGGGACCATCTGATAAAGGATGTTTCCAGAGGAATTTGAGAAGGCAACATCAAAGAGTGGTTAAGCCTCTTAGAGTCTAGACTCTGCTAGGCCCTGACTGTGGGTTCAAATTCTTCCTCTACTCGTCGTCGTCGGTTGGTTTTGTGGCCTCTGTGTTATTCAACCCATCTAAGCTTCCCTTTTGTCATCCATTAAATGGAGGTTGTGATGATAGTGACTATCTCATGGGCATCATAAAGGCTAAATTAGTTCAGACAAGTAATGTGCTCAGCTCATTGCATGGTACTGAGTGAGTACTAAAGATTCTGAAGGTATTAGCCTTCATTATGATTGCTGGTGAGGCGTCCGGGTGGCATAGTGACTATACTTTGGGATGCTCAACACCAGTCACTATTCGGGAGAAAGATGGGGCTTTCTCTTCTCCTAAAGAGTTACAGTCTGGGAAACCCACAAGGACCTTCTGCTCTGCCCTATGGGGTCACTGTGAGTGAGCATAGGTTATTAGGTGGCAGGGAATTGGGAGGCTGGGAGTGTCATTGTTGGTTGGAGCTCTAATGGCAAAGCAGATTATGCATTGGGCTGCCAACCAAAAGGTCCCTGGTTCCAAACCATCAGCTGTTACATCGGAGAAGGACGAGGCTTTCTAACTGCCCTAAAGATGTAGAGTCTGAAAACCGCACCAGAGTCGCTGTGAGTTAGCATCGACGTGATGGCAGTCGAGGTTGAAATCATTGTTGGTGAAGGAGCTGGGCTAGGGCAAATGGTTAAGAAGTCTGCACACCCCCAGGAGTGCCCATAAAGTAAGCTGCTCCCCTAAAGATGATCCCTAAGTTCTGCTCGGCCGCACGGGGACCCTTAGAGTCCAAGGAGACTCAGTGGCAAGAAAGCAGTGAGAACCATTTGTCCTGGTTACCCTTCATTTGTCAAGAAAGAGTCTAAGTCCTAGTTAAAGCCTCTCAGATCTCATTAGTCACATGATTGACAGAGATGTGAGGTTCAACTGAGAGATGGAGCCCTATAGAAAATTTGTACTTAAATAAAAGGTAGATGAATCATTACAAAAGAAACAAAAACTGACCTTTCACTGGGGTCTAAGCTGGAGAATGTACACACGACAGGTAAGAGCTCAGGACACACAAATCCAGGTCAGATAAACCCCTCCGGCACAGAAATGGGAGTAGCAGTACCAGGATGGTCGGGGGAAGGTGGGGAGAGAAGGGGGAAGAAACCTTGGAGGAAGGGAGTCTGCAGTCAGTGCAAGATATGAAAAAAATCATTTCTAATTTATCAAGGGGCCATGAGGAGGGAAAGAAGGGTAAAAAGAGGAGCTGATACCAAGGACTCAAATAGAAAGTAAATGTTTAGAAAATAATGTTGGCAACATATGTACAGATGTGCTTGATACCATTGATGGATGGATAGTTTTTAGAGCTTTAAGAGCACCCAATAAAATAAAAGAAGAAGAAAATTGCACTGATATAAATGGCAGGCCATCTCCCCCCAAAATATCACCATGTGCCTCTGCATTTTGCATCAGGCAGATAGTATATATTTTACAAGATAGTTTCATGTGTCACTGGGCACAACAACTCTGGAAGAGAAAATAAGTAAAGATACGTGTCCCGCTTGACAAAGAAAAACAAGGCACATGGAAACTAATGGATGCCTGGAAGAACCCACTTCTGCGTCACCCAGAAACCCACGTTTGATGTCATGGATGCTCCAGGAAGGGTGAAAAATGACACCATACTCAAAGGGTAGAAATATCTCCCTTTGAGAGAAAAGACAGTGAGGTCAATCTTTTCCAAAGATTCACTCTAAAATGTAGAGAAGTCAAAAGAGAGTCTACTCTGTGTACGCTTTTTTAATTCTTATTTTAATTTTAATGTATCACTTTACTGGGGACTCATACAATTAAGTAATTAGAAAGCATCACTAATATTCTGAGCATGAATAATCAGTATTTTATGAGTTCATATAGAGTATTTAATAATAACCCGTGAGTGGGGAATCCAAGACAATCCAATAACTTCTTTAAGTGACCATATTTTCCCTATATTTTTGTTTTAAAAACCTCTACAGCAGTGGTTCTCAACCTTCCTAATGCCACAAACTTTTAATACAGTTCCTCATGTTGCAATGATCCTCCAACCATAAAATTATTTTCATTGCCATTTCTCATTGCTTGTCATACTTTTCATTGCTGCTAATTGTAATTTTGCTACTGCTAAGAATAAGGTGATCCCTGCGAAAGGGTCATTTGACCCCCAAAGGGGTCACTACTCAGAGGCTGAGAACCACTGCTCTACAGACTTGACTCTCAATAGTGGAAAAGTTATATACTTCTCAGATTTTTTTGAAGCATTTTAAAATTCTAACATACCCAGAGCCCTCTGCAAATGTTAGTACAGTTATGTATAACAAGCAGTTGTGCTGACTGTATCACTCGTGTGAATGTGTGAGAATCTGTGTTCTTTTAACTATGTAGCAATGTACTATATTAAAAAAATAGTTTCCATTCTAATTATGAAGGAAGTTATCTGCTTGAAGCTATTCGTCACAGTATTTGCGATAGCAAAGGACTAAAAACAGGCTGGGAACAGTGGGGAATTGGTTGAATTAAAAAAAATGGGATTTATAGTTAACAGAATTAAAACTAAGTGCAGGGATGATTTTATAAAAGCAGGGAAGTGCTTCTGATACAGTATAGCACAGAGACTATAAAGTTATGCCAGACCCCAGTGGGACTGTAGGGTAAGCCTTGAGTTGCTCTGATCGTAACTCAAACCCACGGGTCTCTACGGGGAAAGAGGAGGCAGTGTGTTGCCACAGAGATTTACAGTCTTGGAAACTCTAAGGACTTCTACTCTGCCCTCTAGGCTGCTAAGAGTGGGACAGACTTGATGGCAGTAGGCATAACGCTACATACATTATGATTGCGTTTATTTGTGTTTTCTACATCTTAACCGTCATTCTTTTACAGTAATGAAGACTATATGAGATTTGTTTTGTTTTCCCTGAATTTCAAATTTCCGGTAACCTTTCTCATAATCGTTTGACTTTCTGTAAATACATTTCATTTCCTCTTGTACAGGCAGGAATGCTTTATGGATGGCTTTAGGCTCTTTAGCTATGGTAATGGGTTATTTTTCAACCCTCTTTCCTCAAAGGTGAATAATGTAATATCTTTGTCATCTAGTTCTAAGACAGCCGCTATTACCAATGCTCTAAGACTCAAATGTTTCCATAGCCCTGGGTCACAGGAGAGAATCAGTGCTGTGAGAGTTTGGAAATAGAGCCAGGAGAAATTGGCCCAGAAGGTCCAGAAGAACTTGAATGAAGAAAAGTATGGACGGCCTTTCCCTTTCACACAGCTCTCACCTTTGAGATCACCCAAGGGATGCAAGCAGCACAGACACAGACGGATGTTGCTGCCTCCTGCAACACTGACATGCATCCACTGTTGTTGTTTGTTATTTGTTTGTTTTGCAGGCATGGCAGTTCCTTGGGATAACCCAGGCAGAGAATGAAAATGAACAAGCAGCAATTGTCGCCCTCCAGAGGTAGGTGCAGCTAAATGCATTCTTTTCTTTTTCTTTAAATCGTTGTTTATTGGGGCTCATAGATATCACAATCCATCACAATCCATCCATTGTGTCAAGCACATTTGTTGCCTCCATCATTCTCAAAACATTTGCTTTCTACTTGAGCCCTTGCCATCAATTTTCCCCTCCCTCCCCACCCCTTCTTCCTCATGAACCTTTGATAATTTATAAATTCTTATTTTGCCATGTCTGACGTCTACTCTCACCCACTTTTCTGTGGTCTGTCCCCCAGGTTATGTGTAGATCATTGTGATTGATTCTCCCTTTCTACCCCACCTTCCCCTTACCCTCCTGGTATCACAGCTCTTACTATTGGTCCTGAAGGGTTTATCTGTGCTGGATTCTCGGTTTCTAGCCCTGATCTGTACCGGTGTATATTCTCTGGTCTAGCAGGATTTGTAAGGTAGAGTTGGGGGTCATGATAGTAGGGGGAGGATAAGCATTAAAGAATTAAAGGAAAGTTGCGTGTTTTACCCGTGCTATACTGTATCCTGACTGGCTAGTCTCCTTCCTCCCCGAGACCCTTCTGTGAGGGGATGTCCAGTTGCCTGCAGATGGACTTTGGGTTTCCCTGAGCCCTCCCTGTCATTCACCATGATATGATTTTTTTTGTTCTTGTGAAATTGGCGGGCACCTGTTATTGGACCGATGTTTCAGATTTGCCTTTTGACTTTTATTTCTGGACACTGCTGAGAATTTGTCCTGTAAAAGTGCTGCATACTTTTAGTTCCCCATACATGTAGTTGTGGGGAACAAGAACTAATGGGGGGGGGGGGAGTTTCCCTAAATCACATTCTTTTCTATACAAATCAATGATATTCACTGACAACAGAGAAGATGTGTGTCAAAAGTGTCATAAACTTGTTGAGTAAATACTTTCTGTTTAACTTTATCGCCTCCGCTGTTCTTGCTGTTAGGGGCCATTAAGCCAGTTCTGACCCATAGGGACTGTATGTGCAACTCAACTAAACGACATACTGCCTAGTCCAGCACCATCTTCATAATGGTTCTTGTGTTTGAGCCCATGGTTGCAGACACCTTTGTCATTTATCTCAGCAGTTCTCAACCTGTGGGTCACGACCCCTTTGGGGGTTGAACAACTCTTTCACAGAGGTAGCCTAAAGCAATCAGAAAACATATTTCCAAAGGTCGTAGAAAGTAAGACTCCACTCTTCCATCTGTCTTCAGGTGGGTCCACCCATATACAGATATGCTCCAGTGGCATGAAGAGTGTTACCCATGATACATCATGCCTCAAGACAAAATTACATATATCTGTCATTAGAAATAAATATTTCAAAATATATAATTTCAAATTGTTTGATGCTTAATCACTATGCTTTAATTACGTTCATTTTGTAATGATGAAAATATATCCTGCATATCAGATGATGATTCATAAGAGTAGTAAAATTACAGTTATGAAGTAGTGACGAAAATAATTTTATGGTTAGGGGGTCACACAACATGAGAACTGTATTAAAGGGGCATGGCGTTAGGGAAGTTGAGAACCACTGGTCTCTCTTTTTGAGGACTTCCTCTTTTTCACTGACCCTCTACTTTACAAAGTGTGATGTCCTTCTCCAAGGACTGGTGTCTCCTGACAACATGTCCAATGTATGTGAGACAGTCTCACAGTCTTTGCCTCTGAAAAACATTCTGGCTGCACTTCTTTCAAGACAGACTCGAAGCTGATTCCCATAGTACTTGGTATCTTCTTTGCCAACACCATAATTCAAATGCATCAATTTATATTTGGTCCTATTCAAATGCCCCACATTCACTTGCACATGAGGCAATTGGAAATACTCTGGCTTCAATCAAGCATCTTGTAGTTCTCAAAGTAAGCTATATGGGACTGAGCCCCGGTGGCATAGTGGTTGTGTGTGGGACGGCGGCCCACAGGGTTGGCAATTCAAATACAGCAGCAGCTCTCCAGGAGCAAACTAGTCCTCCTACTCCCACCAGGGAGCAGTGATGCCCACACACAAAAAAAGTAACCTACATGCTTCTCAACACGTTAAAGAGGTTTTGAGCCACACTGCAATGTGTCTTTTGATCCCTCGACTGCTGCTTCAATGAGTGTTTGATTGTGGACCCAAGCAAGATAAAACCCATGACAACTTCAAATGTTTCTTCACGCATCATGAAGTCACCTGTTGATCCAATTGAGAGGATTGGGGTTGTTTTTTGGATGTCTTGTGTTTTTTTTTTTTGCATTGAGTTGCCATCCACACTGAGGGCTCGAATCCTTCATCTACATCAGCAACTGCTTCAAGTCCTCCTCACTTTCAGCAAGGAAGATGGTGCCATCTGCGTATTTCCTCTTCTTAATAAGCCTTCCTCCAACCTCGATGCCACATTCTTCTTCATACAGCCTAGCCGCTCTCATTATTTGCTCAGCAGCATGCAAAAACTTAAAAGCAAAAGAATTGCACTACACTACCCATCCTTGTGTCCATGTAAAGTTTCCTGAGAGGGTTGCATGCAACCTGACTGATGGTCATGAGCATTTTATCCTTCAGTAGGAGATGAGAAACAAGGAAGGCTAATGCCAGCCCCTCGTTGACTAAAGTTTCTAAGAAAACACTGGGAAAATAGACCTTGCCAACTAGACATCTACTTTTCCTGCCCTTGATTGCAAATGCTTGTAAAATAAAACTTTAAGGAAAGATAGTGAGTGTGTGTATGGGTGTGTTAAATCCATCTATATATGTCCCATATGTATCTGTGAGAGTGTTGGAATCTTAAATTCTACAAATTCTAGATCCTTGGAATTTTAAACCTTGGCAATTCTGAAATTCTGCATCTCAGGTCTCTCTTAAATTTCATTTGGGGACCTGGGTATTTGGGAGTCATTTCCCATGAATGAGAGCACTGGAGATTAGGGAAATTTTGAGTGACACAGCTAGTGTGTGACAGAGATAAGGTTTAACCCAACATCTCTGAACTCACAATCTGGCATTGTGGATGTACATGCACACTCTCTCAGAGATCTGGTCTAATAAATTAGGGTGAGGTTTAAGGTTCAATATATTTTTGAAATCCTCCAAGTATTTCTAAAATATATCTAGGGTTAAGAACTTCTCTGCTAGAGGGAACGAGGTTCCTAGGACACCGGGAGCTCACCTGGGGAGACGTTTAGAACCATCTCAGGCTCCATTGGCCATCGATGTCATCATCACCTGACAGACCTGTGCCGTCTTCAGCCACACCCCCATCTGCAAAAGATTCCAAGTATGTCGAAGTGTGTAAGGCCCTGGCCAATGTCACCAAGGAACAGCGTGAGGAGCAGCAGTCACTTGTACCCCCCAGAAACACACTGAGTCTGGAGACATGAGCCTTGCCACCACCCCCCTTACAAAATGGTTCTCTGTACGATCTTTCATCTCCAAAGATCTGAGTGTAGTTCAAGTCAGGTTGTTTCAGGACCGAGAATCATTTCTAATAGCCAGCATAGAGCAGAATTAAAATGCCCCTTCATCCTCATCAAAGGAGCCTTGATGGCCTGTAGGCTATGCCTTAGGCTGTTAACCCCAAGGTCTGTAGTTCACACCTACCTATGTGTCTGCTAGAGACGGAAGAGGCTGTAAAGAGTTGCAGCCTCAGAAGCCCATACTGGCCATTCTACTTGGTCTGATCGGGTCACTGTAAGTAGGAATCAACTTGCTAGCAATGAGTTTGCGATTTTTGAGCCCTCCTGTGGATTAGCTGAGAAAGTCTGTGCTGCCACAGTGAGCTGTATTTCTTGGAACTTAGTTCCTAAACTACGAATTAAAATAGCCTGAGGTGCTAGTCATCAGAATGAGTTTTAACTATTCTAAAAATATGCTCAGCTCCCTATTTTCCTGCAGATAAACATGGCATTTTCCAGGGATGTGATATAAATGTGGTGGCACCATTCATTAACAAAGACTTCAGATTTTCTAAAGAACACTTGAACTCTGGCTCTTAAAAAAAAAAATCTGAAACTGCTTTTGTTTATTTTGTTTTTGCCTCCTTGCAGGTGCTTAGAATTACAGGCCAATAATCTGAAAGCGTTGATGGCGCTGGCTGTGAGTTACACCAACACCGGTCATCAGCAGGATGCCTGTGAGGCGCTCAAGAACTGGATTAGGCAAAATCCAAAGTACAAATATCTCGTGAAGAGCAAGAAGGGGTCTCCAGGCCTCAGTCGGCGGATGTCCAAGTCCCCTGTTGACAGGTAGTCTTCTTGGTATATGAGAACTGCTAGTGGATATGCAAATTAACTCCACCATGATCAGTCACGAGCCTGAGACCCCCACCCACACCTTCCCACTTCCAAATGGTTTATGAGCCATCACGGTGCTCGAAGAGTAATCCACTTCACAGGCTGCACTCACTCCAATTAAAAAGATGGATCCTTGAGACCACAGCCAGCCTCTCACTGCATGACTTCCATTGTGGACATCCACAGACATTTGCCTATGTGCCATATTTGAAAACCAAATGTTTGGGGCCTATAATTCACCTATGAATTATGATGAGGACCAATTGGTGTATGTATTGATCATGATAAGAGTTGGATGAGTCCCCAATAACGTGATTTAATTTTTTTTAAAAAAAGAAAGGACTGAGGCTCTAAGTCGTATAAAACCTACATTGAGGTAATTGAGGGAGGAAGGGGTGGAATACACATTCTGCTGTGTCAGTATTTTGTTTCTATCAGCAATAAATCATGATGCCAGGTCAATTCCCACCTGGCTTTGCTGGGGACACTTAGCCATGGAGATTTAGATGTTGGCACTCATGTGGGTCAATAGAACTCACTGGTGAAGACTGTGTTGCCCCGGTACCTATGCAGGAGTTCTAGCAGCACTGTGGATAACACTTTGGACTGCTCTTGAAACCACCAATCACTTAGCAAAAGGGGGGCATCTCTCTCCTCTCCATAAAAGAGTCATAGTCACAGAAACCCATCGGGAAAGTTCTACCCTGTCCTACAGGGCCACAAGAAGTCGGAGCCCACTTGATGGCAGTGAGGTTGTTGGGGGATCATTGGGGGTTTGTGTTTGTGTGACAAGATCAGTGAGTGCCTTCCACATTCAATATTGAATGCCTTTTTATTGAGCTGCGATTATTTTCCACAAGTTCTTGCAAGTCTGTAATGCAGAGAAGCTCCTTGCCATCGAGAACCCAGTAGTAACTAATTTCAGCTCAGACCATTTGGGTGACAAATCACATGTGGTCCCTTGCAGCTCTGTTCTGGAAGGAGTGAAGGAATTGTATCTGGAAGCCGCCCACCAAAATGGAGATTTGATCGACCCAGACCTACAGACAGGCCTGGGAGTACTCTTCCACCTGAGTGGAGAGTTCAACAGGGCAATTGATGCATTTAACGCTGCCTTAACTGTTCGGCCAGAGGTAAGTGGATGCAGGCACAACCAGAAACCATAAAGTTGTGTATCCATACCATTTCCTCGGGGACACTCACAATTTGTCTCCTGCCCTTTCCCAATCTCCCTGCCTCTGCTGGTTTAAAGTGATCCGTATTACTGACACGTTCCTCTGTCTGTTAATATTTCAATACCTAAATTCTAAGCATGAATTGCATGACAGCATCAGAGGAAGGCTGCTCTTTGTTGAGTGATAGTCAATTCTCGAAGTTGCCTGTGAAGATTTGTAAGGCATGCGCATGGGGACCTGTTCTCTGTCATGTTCCATCCACCACGGGCGCACAGGAGAGCACACTAGCCTGCAGATACACTCCTTATGAGAGCTCTGTCTCTGTCATCAGGATTATTCATTATGGAACCGTCTGGGCGCGACCTTGGCTAATGGAGACCGCAGCGAGGAAGCCGTGGAGGCCTACACTCGGGCGCTGGAGATTCAGCCAGGCTTCATTCGGTCCAGATACAATTTGGGAATAAGCTGCATCAATCTGGGTGCCTACAGGTGAAGTATGGCAGCAGACTGAGTGTAGAAAGCCAGGCTGATAAGCCCACAGGAAAGCTGTCTCCCTTCTGAGGGGCCATTCTTCTTGAATAAGTCATGGTTCTGAAACGATACAAAGTCCATCAGATACACAGATCTGGGGTTGTAAAGCCTGGTTATGGATTCCTATCAATGCATGTGTGTCTATGTATGGGTGGTGGTGGTGGCGGTGGTGGTGGTGTGTGTCTGAGTGAGAGAGAAACAAACACATAAATCGATTAAGATTAATTTTAAAGAATTGGCTGGCAAGATTGTGAAGCCAGACAAAACCAAATAATCCAGGCCCCTATAGAAGTCTTGTGACTGAAATAATTTAAGCAGTGGGCTGAAAACTGTCACTGGATAGCTGTACTGCCTTCCTGAGACAGAATCTTTCTCTCCGTCAAGAAACCTCTGTTTTTGCTCAAGTTTAAGATTTTTCAACTGATTGAATAAGACCAACCACGTTGTGTAAGATAATCCACTTCAAGGTCATCTGGTGTACATGTTCATCACAGGAAAATATCTCCCCCGTAACATCTAGATGAGAGTTTCCCCAAACAAGTGGACACCGCCATTGCCCCTACAACTAACTCATCATCTTATGTTTGCTTCTGTTCCTTTAAATGTAGAACTTTCTATTTCCGAGGTTTCTTAAAGACGTGATGGCTAACGAGCTTTAGACAGAAGAGTGTAGATTCCCAGATCTTCCCTCCAAAGCTTGGGCTCACATAAATTGCCTGAGCTTTAACACCTCCAGAGTCACCAGTTTGAGAAGCCAGCATCTCCAGTGAAGGACAAAGGAACTTGGAGAGAGAAGGATAACAAAATGATGAATTTCAGAAGTCACCAGCCATTGACAAAGCACAACTTAGAATACAGGCCTCCCAAACATGCCCTGCTTCCAAGGTCCCAGGGAGGCAGAATCGACTCAGTGGCAGTGAGTCAAGCCAAATCTAGTGATCAAAAAAGGAAATCCAAATAGGGAGGGAGGGAAAGAGAAAAAAATGATAGTGGGATTCTGGTTTTAAATGCCTTTCTTGTCTTCTCATTAGTTGTCATTATCATTCAACTCCATATCCCTTCCATATTTTCTCCATTAAATGGAACCATAAATAACATTTCTTTTGATTATTGAGAATGTGGATGGTTTTTTTTTCTTTCTCACTTTATTTTTTCCTTTTTTCTAAATAAACAGCTATTTCTTTCGTAGGATGAATTCTTTCAGAACTTCATATTCTATTTAAAGCCCCTACAGAAATGTTATCTACAGCCATTCTCAAAAGAACCAACCTTTTAAGAGTCACACAAGCTGGAGTTCAAGCCCTAGGTCATCCGTGTACTGCCTATCCGTGTGTTTCTGAGCACATTGACCCTGGGCATTCATGCCTTCACCTGTAAAAAAGTGAAGAGGTGACCATCCCTTCCCCGGAGGGCCTCAGTGCAGGTTCAATGCGGTTGCCCGTCTCAGAGCAGACACTCAGTCCCAGTAGCATGTTGGGTCCATGATCAGGGTCGCCATCATCCTTCATGTTTTTATGTGTGACATCATCACAGGGCTTCCATCCCTGTGACCCTGAAATAGTGCTGTTTGTGAACACTATGTGGCCCATATTGCCACAGACACCAGTGGGTTGGGGCAGCTGAATTGGAGCTCCTTATACGGAATATTAGGCAGTGGACGAACCCGCCTTCCGGGTCAGAGGATCTTGCTCAGATAAGAACCGGGAACCCTGGCTGGTCTTTATCTTCAGGGCCTTACTCGGCCCCTCTTCACAGCTGCTGTGAGCATGCTCACCACAGTCTTATCAATGGGTGCTGCCTCCCGCGCCCCAGCTGAGGCAGCCTGGATGATGCCTGGTGTGTCACCAGCCTCCTTCCTGGTGACAGTAGATTGCCCTGCCCTGGTTTCTTCTTCATTCCTTTTAGTCACTTATTTCCCAGAATGTTGTATACGTTATATTTATCTCTCTTTTTTTTAATAGAGGGAGATACAAATTAATACAGCCCTCCAGCTAGATATTTTGACTTCAGCTTATAGAAATGCACTGTCATCAAGTCCCTCCCGACTCATAGCAGTCCCAGGGGATGGGACAGAACTGTTCAGAGGTTGGATACATTCTTCTTAGTAATAGTTCCATGATGGGGAGCACAAGATCTGCAGTGCCAATCAAACGCTTTCTTGTCATTCGCGGATGTATAATTCAGCAGGGCCACTATTTTCAGAAGACCAGAAAAGCCTACGACAGGGAGAAATGGGTGACCTTTTTGAGTCATGAATTTTAGATGCTCCTTCAGTAAACTTCCTGAAGCTCTAGGATGGTCAGATAAAATATAGGATGCCCAGTTATGATTGGATCTCAGATAAACGACATATAAGTTTGGGATAGGAGGACCTACTAAAGATTGCATGAGAGACACATATCCTGACAATTATTCTTTTGTGTCTGAAATTTACATTGCAGTATGTGGCCTGGGTTTTCATTTGCTCATGAAACTGCATCCCAGTCAACAAGCTCCTGGAGAATAGGTCAGCTTAGCATGGGTCTTAGATTGTGATGTCAGATGCTAGAAACTTGTGTGTTGGTCTGGGTAGGTTAGAGAAACAAGTTAACAAACACCCTAATGTATATAAAGGAGAGGTTTATATACAAGAGGAATGGAACATTGAGAGAACATCCCAATTCAGTCCAAGGCCCTAAGTCTGATATTAGCCCATATGTCTCACACTAGGCTATAAAATCTCCCAAGGACAGTCACAGGCCAATGGATGCAGAGTCTTGTGTGTCCAGTGGCAGTAGAAGCAGTAGAAGCATCCCAGTGTGGCAGGGGTCTCCCCAGGGCTCCTTGTTTCCAGGGCTCAGGGTCCATCAGCAGTATCCAGAGGCAGAAGAAGCATCTCAGCATTGGTAGGAGTCTCCATGTGGCTTCTCTGGCCCCAGAGATCTGGTTCCATCAGGGTAAACCCATTGTGACTTCTCCAGCTCCTCAAGTCTCCAGAACTCAGGATCTATATCATGCTGCCATGTTGTCTTATCAGTAGATCATCTCTATAAGACTTGAGTCAAGTCTCTGTCTTCCAATTGGGAATTCCCATGAGACTTCCCAGAATTCTCAGGAGAAAGCCAGGCCCACACAGAAGCCTCATTGGCTATCTCCAGATTGACAGGCTAGACTCCACCCCTACATTCCCCAGTGCTGAAATTGACACAGATCGGTAACAGCCACCGCTTGAGAGCTCATGAACATTTTGTGGGTTTTCCCAGGTGAAAAACACACACCAAATGAGGCCATAAAACTGAAGTAAACTCTGAAAAGAAATGTATGCTTTAGAAATGACAACCCTCTATAGAGACGCGACTCAGAAAAAACGTCAGGAGCTGGTACAAATGTTTCCAGAGCCCCCAAAATCAGACCTGTCCCTCTATCACTGTAGGTGTCTGTGTGTGTAGTTACAACACTTCATTGTCTTCTGCTTACAGTTTCTTTGCAGAGTCAAAGACAGGCCTACCCCAGTACTGAGTGCAATCCCAATAACAAGAGAACAGGTTTGGTCTAAAACTTGACTGCGGTTCAATGTGGTACTCTAGTCACGCAGAGCTCCACAGTTGAACTTGGCCAATTGATCTTACCCTTTTCGGTAGTGAGGCCCCTTTATGAATGTAAGTAAGGAAAAGAAAAGGCCAGAGGCCCACCCTCATCCCCTTGGGTAGTAGTAGACAAAGCTTTTTAAATGAACGCATCTTGGCGGGGGCGGGGGGGGGGGGGGTAGATCTTGACAATGTACAACACAATTTCAAGCTGTTCATATTGTGTAAACCATGTGAAGATTCTTCACACACACTCCTTTACCATCTTCTGAGTACCTTCCACCCCCCACCCCCCCAAAAGAGACTCTTAGTTCAGGAGCAGAGTTAAAAGACCTTCATGGGAAATCCCAGAGCTTGTGTCTTGAGGTCACCCAGGGGAACCAGACTATGATGTGGGACTCTTGGGAGAAAGAAGAGGCTTTCTACTCCCATAAGGCATCGGTCTTGGAAAGCCGCAGGAGTAGTGCTCCCTGTGTTACGGCATAGCGATGAGTCAGCGTACACTTGAGGGCAGTGGGTAGGTTGCGGCAGGCCCTCTTAGGCTGAGATCTCTTCCTTCCCAAAGCCATCATCCTTTGAAGAGAAATCCAGGAACAGCACCCAAAGCACACTCCTTGTCTGCGTCTTTTTGTCGCTTTAGCTGGAAAGAGGAGGTGACTAGAACTCCCACTTCATTCTTTTGATCAGGTCCCTCCAACTGCTTCCCGATTGCCTCCCATACACAGGCAGATCTAACCGTACAGATAAATCCATGCCTAATATTGGAATCCAAAGGGCCTTTTGAGACTTAATGTCGCTATTGAGACTTAATGAATTTAAACTGAAAAAAAATATTGAGTTATTCTTTTTTAAAAAAATAAACTCATGTATTAACATAAGTAACTCGCTTTAATGAAAATCATTATTCTCCCCACCCTCCCCCCCAAAATGTAGATGAATGAGAAAGTGACATTGTACTATATTCTTCCAATAGTCTTTAATGGAAGGCAGATTTTCATGTCTGCTTCGATACATCACACATCATGTCGCCTCTGGAAAGCACCGCTGTACATGCATGAGCAAGTGAAAGTGAAAGGTCAGGTAACATCTCCGTATGGTTATAAAATGAACTTTGATCTCCCTGATCGGGGCTGGGGGAGAGCCTTCAGACCACGTGTTGAGAACTGCCAAGTAAGGTCAATGATAAGAACTTTCATATATGTGGATTCTCCATGCTTTACAGCTGGTTTTAAAGTGGCACCTCATCTACATTCAGGGAAACAGACTTGGGGAAGTGGAACATCTGCCCTAGACTGACTCCTTTGGATCCAAACCCAGCAGTTCTGATGATAAACTCAACCCTTCCCAAGCTGCTTCCAGATTTCCATCACCACTAAGAAAAGTTAGATCACTTTGTTTCTGGAATAGAACCAGAGGCTTCTCCCAGTTATTAAAATCACCAACAAAAGGCTGGAGGTTGAAGTGCATCCAGAGGCGCCTCTGAGTATAGACCTGGCTATCTCCTTCCCGGCCCCCCCCCCCAAAAAAAAAAACACTCTCTGAAAACCCTCTAAAGCACAGTGCTCCTTTGGCACAATCGAGGTCTCCCGGAGTCAGTCTCCACTCAGTGCCAAACTGGTTTGGTCTGGTTTTCCATAGAAGCATATCCACAAACGGCTGGTATCTTCTGAACTATTCCTGCAGCAGAAGACAAACCACAAGCAGGCACTTACCGAGTTGGGGAACGGGGGAGTGACCAAACTTCCCGCTTTTGGCGGGACAGTCCTGATTCAAAACAATTTTCCCCGGGTTCCGTGGCATTTTTTTTTAAAGTCCCAATTTTTTGAAAGAATGCACAACAAGCTAGGGAACGGATACAGGGAGAGAAAGAAATGGTATCCCACTTTACCAATGTCAAAATCTGATCACTTTAGTTCCCTTCCTTCCTGCAGGCTACCCCTAAAATACACTGGGGATTTCTCTCTCTCTCTCTTGCCCCTCGATCTTTAACAATGAATTTCATTTAAAAAAATGATAGAGTCAAGAAATTGTTCATCGGATTGTCCAAAGTAGCAAAGTGACTTAGGCTTTTGAACTGTCTGAAGAATGATAAACCAAGCCCAATGTCAACCAGGAATTCTGCGTCGTAACAGCCTTGTACGAGTGAGTTGGTCTGCCCCATAGAGGTGGGAAGGCAGCCAATCTCACCCCGCCTTTCTCCCTAGGAGGAGCTCATGGGTTTGAGTCACCAAAGGTGCCCTTCACCGCCAAACACTTCACCTCTGTTTCATCAGGGATCCTGGAAAATAACTTAATCCTTTTTTTTTCTTTACCAAAGTTTGCTACCGCCCCGATTCGTTACACTGCTAAATGTTTGCCTTTCTACCCCTTTAGAGAAGCGGTCAGCAATTTCCTCACTGCCCTCAGTCTGCAACGCAAGAGCCGAAATCAACAGCAAGTTCCGCATCCTGCAATTTCGGGGAACATCTGGGCTGCACTCAGAATTGCGCTCTCGCTGATGGACCAGCCCGAGCTCTTGCAGGCAGCTAATCTCGGCGACCTGGATGTCCTCCTAAGAGCTTTTAACTTGGATCCCTGAAAGAAGAGAAGAAGGGAACAGGGCCGAGAAGCAGCAGCAGCCCGGCCTGTGCGCTTCCTTGCCCTGAGAAATGCAAACCGATTTCATTACGAATCTCAAAATAGAAATAGCAAATGCTCAAAAGGCCCTGATCCTATAACCCAAGGAACATCCTACAGGCAATGCCCAGTTTCTGTTCAGATTCAAAAGCACAAAACGTTGTACATAGTTCAGATTGGGCCTGGAAGAATGGAAAGACTAGACAAACCAGACAAAGGGACTGTGGGTGGGTAGGTATGCCGGTTCTCTTCACAAAGGGTGAGTGCATTGCGAAGCAGGGTCTTGGGCAGGGTGGGGTCTGTTCCCAGTTACATTCAAGGAACATGCTCATGGAGAAAGCAGTGCCTCAGATCCTGGAATCCTGACTGTTTCTGAACTGCCCCCCGCGGAAGCTCCCCGCTTTTACAAAATTGAACCTCGTTTGGGCCATTGGTGCATGCACATATACTAACTCTGGATTCAAGAGAGGCATTGCTTAAACCCGCTCCAATTTTAACTTCCACTGTAGCCCTTTGATTCCAGAGAGGGAGCTTTGCTGGCAAAAGCAATTCTTGCACTAGGAATTTTTGCTGTTCCCAACGGAAACTTTTCTGGGACTGTTTATCTGCACTTTACTCTCTCATTTATGCCTTGCTGGAGTTTTGTTTTGTTGCTCCAATTTTTAACTTGGGAGTGAGAGGTTTGAGAACTCTGCCTTGTTAGACCAATGGACCAAATAAAAACTTTCTGAAAGTAGTTTTTCATAGTGTAGGGTTTTGAAGGCGTGTTTTTCATAAAGCAGATAGGGCATAGGGTATAAATATGTCAAACACAGGTCTGGTGCGCAGGCACCCTGAGACTGTGAGCTTAAGCAAGGAGGTACTGTCCCTTCGTGCATTCTCTGCTAGAAGGAAGTTAGATGACATCCTGATTTCTACTGGGGTCACATTCACTGGCTTAAGTGTCATATTATACTGGCTTTCTAACTGCCCTGCATACCAATAGTCCTTTTAAACTGTTAATCTTTGAAATGATATTTCTTAAGCGTGATGAATACATTTTTCCTAAAACTAATTTTCTTAGCTCCTCTAATCTGTGCTGCTCACCCTCTTTGCATTGTGTGCGATAGAAGACTGGTCCTTTCTACCTAAATGTGACTGAATGTCGGTGGTTGACTCTAACTGATGCATGCCCCTTTGGCTCTTATTTTGGATGCTGATCGACTACTAAGAACTTGCTGTTAGCAGTGGTATTGCATTTAATTGGTGACCTTCCATTTAGTTCTACAGAGTAGTGTGTGTGTGTGTGTGTGTGTGTGTGTGTGTGTGTGTTTAGAGCTGGGGAGTTATTTTGAAGGATGTCGTTCTTTTTATGTAAATTAAAAGAAGTACTTGCAAAATACTGACCAACACATCATTTCACTCATGATTTTAAGTTATAGGAAGTTGCCCTGTTCTCTTTCCCTTGGTCTCCTCCCGTTCTCCAGACCCTTCCCCAAAGTAGTTCGTAAACAGACTTTTTCTTCCAGTTCTTGGGTAAGTAAAAGCGGTTTGAAGTCATGATTCGAATTGCCAAGCAACATCCGGAGCCTAGTTAGTTCAAATGACTGGAAATCAGATTTTGCTTGGAGGTAAAGCACCCATGCCTTGAGACCAGGAACTCTGGGTATGGGTAGAACATCTCTCCAGGAGACACTTGAAGCCCCAGCGATGAGGAGATGGGGGGGGGAGGCTTGTTTTTGCAAAACCACCTGTTCTTATTATAAAAACGTTGAGTACAGGGGACACCTCAGTTGAGCAGCAGGAGGCAGAGGCCTTTAAGGCACCACGGGCTGTAAGGACACAACAGTTAAAACGCCCGGTGACATAACCAAAAGGTCAGCAGTTCAAACCCAGTTTCCCTGGAAGAAAACACTTGGCGATCTGTTCCAGGGAACTTGGCAACCGAGAAAACCCTAAGAGACAGTTCTACTCTGGCACAGGAGTTCATTGAGTGGGAATCAAGTTGACAGCATTCCACCACCACCCCCATCTGGGCCAATCCCTTTACAGTCTCCAAATTCAAGCCTGAAACTCTCTTTCACTCTGTGCTTCTGTAGAATTTTCTGAATCCTTAAAAGCTGTCTAGGAAGGACCATGGGGACCATCTCCCGCCAAGGGCATCTCCCTGCTTGGATTTTCCTAATGGAGAATCCTCCTCCCTTCACCTGTTTCTTCTTCCTCCCTAATTGTGGAGTTCATTAGAAGGTTAATAGACTGCAG
Source organism: Nesogale talazaci (assembly GCA_004026705.1). Lineage (NCBI taxonomy): Eukaryota > Metazoa > Chordata > Mammalia > Afrosoricida > Tenrecidae > Nesogale > Nesogale talazaci. The sequence continues at coordinate 18,089 of PVJH01004057.1, forward strand.
ACCCTCATAACCTGTGAGAAATTTTGGAAGAAAGAATTTAAAACAAACCTGACACGATTTCTGTTTGTGATACCATTCTACATTCCCTGCAGTAACAGGTTTTCAGAAATAATGGTAAGCTGTGTGCTTAGCCTTATGGCACGATATCCATGAGACCAGTAAAATTGGATTGCCTCACGAGATATCAAGGCGAGGTACTTTGGTTCAGTTTGATTGTGGTGGCAAATTTTTGTGGCCTAAGTTGTATCTTGCTGCTGGAACACAAGGTCACTTCAAACTCCAAGGAATTGTCTTCTGGGAAAAGGACTGTTTTTTCTTTATTCCCAACATGTATGTCTGCAGAACATCGTGGCAGAATAGTTTCCAATATATTTCATGTCTCCGTCAGAAGCAAGATTTTCCTAAAACTTCATGTTGTCAGGAAGTCCTGAGTCATTGCCCAAAAGGAGAAAAGTTGTGCTTTTCAATGTTTTCTTTTGAGTAAAATTAGTCAAAGCTGACTGAAAAGTGAAAAAAACAGGATACAGAAATAAGAGCATCACCAAAAATTAAATAGACTTTAGAACAGTCTGTTGCCGACGTGAGTTTGTTTGCCTGGCTATCACGTTTTAAAACTTTTTTTATTGTGAACCAGTTGATGTTTAAAGGACAGATCCCTTTTCCAGTCTACAACTCATCCACATTTTGTTTCGTGTTGATTGAGATCCCAAGATGCAGCATCACTCACTCTTCCCACTTCTGCCTCCTGTGTCCATTTCTTCCTCCAGAAATCTTCTGAACACTGTCCTTGGGTAGAGGATGCCCATTTGATATCAAGTGGTTGATTATCCTAAGGTGTGTGCCCTACTTAGAGTTCTTGTTCCCCTTACAAACCTGTCTTTTGGTTGGCTGAAATTTTTCAAACCTGAAGGGCAACTGAGGGGCATAGGCAGGGGTTCTGCCAGTCTCTATAAAACCAGCAAGCGTGCACTTTTGTGGGTGTTCTTTTTTTTTATGACTTTGCGTGTTTCTCCTTTTGTTCTCCCACTCTACTCTTGACCGTCTGATGGGATCCTTTTCAGAGCAGTTGGTGGTTGTCGCTGGATATCATCTATTGCTTCTGATTTCAGGTTTGTGGAGAGTGATCTCCATGCTGTCCATTAGTCCACTGGACTAACTTTTCTCATGTCTCTTCAATTTTCTTCACTCTTCTTTACTCCAGACAGGAAGAGACCAACAGTTGCACCTTCGGTGACTGCTCGTGAGTCTTTCAGCCCCCAGTCACCACTAGTCACCACTAGTCTTTGTAGACTATATTATGCCCGTTGTCCCCAGGGACCCCTAAGACAGTGTCCTGAGCCCACAGGCCCAGCAACTCATTCTGCAAGGTGTTTGATTAGTTCCGTTTCCATAACTCGGTGACCTGTATGCTCTACCACATTCCTGGATGTATTTGTTGGATTTTTTTCCCCCTTAACATTCAAATGTATTTTTCAGGCACAACTGCTTTTAGTCACTATCCTCAGGGTTTGACATGGTTTCTTCAATGACTCCTCCCATTTGAAAGGGTAAGATGTTTTGGACTTCCTTATGAGACATCTTTGCGTTTCTTCTTTTCTTGTGTTTCCGAGATCTCGAAGAGCCCTTAGACAATGGTGTTTTTCCATAGAATGACTGATCAAGAGCATGGGATATTGAGGGACCTCACTGGTAGTTTGGACGACAATTCAGAGGAAGCCATTGATCACACCAGAATGTCAATATGTGTCCTATTTCTCGTCATGTTTCTGTGTGTTGCCATATCTTAACAGTGAGAAGAAGGCATAAAGGATCCCTTTATGGGGTAAATCATCTTGATTTCCCTTTCTTTTTGCATTCTGCCAAGAGCACTCACCCACCATGGCTTCCGACAAAAAAGATGCTCTTGCCCACCAGAAGACTTTAATAGAAAATTTGGGGCTTGGCATGCTCATGTTAGCTGGAATTCAGCTAGGGTGGCATATTGTAGATATATCACTGGGCAGAAATGCCCAGGAAACACTCCATGTTTTTCAGTTTTATGCCACCTCCTTCATTCTCTTCTGTAAACGAAATTTTATGCTGAATCTGAGATCTAGGTTTACATCCTGGTACTGGTTAAATATCCTCCTGGTCTGTTCTGACCCTCCTGGTCTGTCCTAGACAAGCAAGGTTGGAAACCCATTTTAGTTACTGTCAAGAACTCCCAAACACTATACCATAAACTTTGTGGCTATATCAGAGAAAGTCACATGATCTTGCTGTGCCCTTCCCTGTGGGCCCTGAATCCATCTCTACAAGAAGAGACTGTACCAAAGTTGTTGTCATCATCATTATGATTCTTTTATACCTTGACATGCTTCTAGAAGCATTTTAGACACAGGGTATTCTGAAGGTTTCCTTTTGTGCCATTGTGTTGAGACCTCCGATTTTTGAAATGATTACACATGCGCACTTAAGATGTCGCCTCTGTAAAGTCATGTCACCTTCATTCCCAAACCTGACTCTACTGCACAGAGAACCCTGTCTTCTAAGTATTTGTAAAATTGGTTGGAACTGAACTGTTTTGAACTAAGAAGCAGACACATATATATTTTTAAAGAGTGTCCACAGATGAACTCTGACATACGTTTGTAAAGAATAAAGTAATTTTTAAAAAGCAAAACATATAACCTCAGGTACAATGATATCGCATGCATTAGTACTTTCAACCCTGCCTACTAAAATATTAACCAAAGCATGCAATATAACTTTACTGAATGTAAATGTACCCAGTGCATGACTAATCTCACAGGTTAGTTTTTTCTTGTTCTTAAACAAGGAAGCAGTTACATGAATTTTGTGTTACCATCCCTCTATTCACTCTTGACATCCTATCCTTCAAAGTCTTTTTCTGTTATCACACTGAACTTTACAGATGTTCAAACATCTGGCATATGCAGTATTGCAGCCAGTGCCAAACAAATCCTAGAGGGATCCAGGTACTTAGGTATCCGAAGTTTTTCTAAAAAAACACACACAAGAGACTTCTGAGGCACAAGAGATCCAAACCTAAAACAAGACCCATGTGTCTGTTCGAAACTAAATCATGTGGTTGCCTCTGCATATAAAGCTTGGGGTTCTGAATTCTAGACAGTCTATTTTCAATGTTTCCTAAAAATCTGGGAATTAGTTAGAAGTACTGATACCCTAAGGAAAGTAGAAAGATGGGGAGTAATGTCAAACTTAGGAAAATCATTACCAAGATAAGGTGAACCTAAGATCTTCAAATAGGTTTCCATAAATGCCACATCATTAGTGTATGCAGGATGTGTGTGGGGAGTGTGGGCGTGTCACAGTCCTGCTTGTGTTTGTGCAGTAAAAAGGTCCCTCGAAAAATTGTACTGGGTCGACACGTCTGAAGAATTACATCCAGGGTGAAGCGGTGATTTCAGGTTGACTCTGACCCTCCAGAAGCCAACCAACCCTCCAAAAACCCTCTCACTGCCACTCTCTGTGGCGTCGGTTTTAGGTGGAAACACATACACAGGGGCTGGAACTGGTGACAGCACAGCTCCACATGACAAAGGGGTCTCTCTCACGTGACTGACTCTGCCAGCCCTTCATACACTCTACAATCCCACACACCCCCCCACACATGCTTGCGCTCAGACTGAACGCACCGAGGACATAGCCAAGACCTTTAGGTGGGGACGTCAGACAGTTTCGAAAAAAGGATAAAATTAACCTGGGAAGTTGTTTAACAAACTCTCTTGTAGGATTTGCCGTGAATATTTTCTCCTAACCTACAAACTATGCAGACACACCCAAATAACCCATCTGAGAACAAGTGCCCTGATCCGGGAACTGTTTTCTCGGGGCCTCCTTATCTACAGAAGAAAACAAGCTGGCAGCGCGTGGCGGAGTGCGTCCGGAAAACCCTGACGGGCGCAGTGGGACAATGTTAGAAAACTGCATTCAAAATCAAGTAAAAGGGGACAAAATTACGAGGCAACTTATGTTTGCTGAACAATAGAATGGATAATGTTGGTGTTTTTCCCCCCTTGGAATTTCTCAAAACTGGAAAAGGTAAACGTCAAAGGAGGTAATGAAGACCTACATTCAACTAGCTACTCGGGGATTTTCACTGAGGCATACAGAAAGTTTTGGTAGGAATCATCAAAGTTTTAAAAAAGCGTTGCAACCGAGAAATGTGTTCATGATTAACTGCCAGTGGCAAAAGCACATGGAGCCATTCTAAACTTTTAAGGAACTTCCTGTTATTCCTGCCCACCCCCACCATGGCATCTAACCCAATACGCCTCCCTCCCATTCTTCATAGATCACATTTGTTTACAATGGTTGGAAGAAAAAAAAAAGCAGACCCAATTAGTCTAGTTAACTTTTTACAACCTATAACAGGCATTTATTAACTATTTAGAAAAGACGTATTTCTATATATTTTGTATATCTATGAATATTATGTATCTAAATGGAAAATCTTGTTTTGAAACAGATTCTGTGATGCTTCCACATGTTCAATGTTCAGATCTTGGGGTTTTCTTTTCAAGCTGAAATAGATAACAACAATTAAAAAATTACTTTAAATGTTTACATTGCTATTCCAAAATAATACCAACCCAAATTAAGTGACCTATAATAAATTAATGCCAACTGGGGGGTGGGGGGCAGGTATAGGGAAAGTAAAGGTTATTTGGCTTACTGGTGATACTGTATCTGTGTACTTAGTGAAATATTATGTATCGTAGCACAGCTCTGTTGGGAATTAAAGCTTCAATTTATTATTCCCTGCATTGCTTTTTAAAATAAAATTACTATCATTAAAAAATAACCTCTTATCATACCAATGTGTTTACTCAGCTAGCTTATCATTTGCATATTATCAAGATTAAGGTAGTATTTTTGTACTATTAGTGGAAGCATGCCTTCCCTTTTTCACATTATTAAATTGTATTTCTATATGTGCAATTTTAAACTATGTTTCCAAATAAACTTGGTGGCTTCAAGGTCTCTTCAGGAATCTTTCAAAGTGCAGTTGGGGGATCAGAATCGCTTTGAAGCAAAGGAACCCATTTTTACTACTGGCTAATAGTCCTTTTATTGAATATTGCTATGTATGATTCTGCATGAGCTATTTGGAAATCTGGAATGCATTTTTAGATATAAAACAAAGCTTTAAAATCTTCCTTCTTTGTTAATTTTTTAAGAACTAAAAGACTATTTAACCTGAACTGAATTTTGTGATTTTTTAGAATAAAACTACTAAAACCTATTTTGGTGTTAGGGTCTTTTTGAATCACCACCAAGAAAGAAGCCAAAAATTCTTAGGACACTTTCAACTTAAGCAGTGGCCAAGCATTTGACTTCAAACCAGTGTGAACTCAACCTATTGCCTCGTGGGAGAAAGAGGCTGTGGCTTGCTCCTGTGAAGATTAGTCTGGAAACCCCAGTGGGGCAGTTCAACTCTGTCATGAGTGAGATCAATGTCGCGACATTTATGGGCAGGGGCTGCACTCTGTGTGGGACACGGGTTAGTAAGCCACATCCCCCTTGCCCTTAGGGGCTTACGTGTGATTGGTGGAGGGCAGCAGCGAAGCCTTCTCACCCTTTGCTGAGAAGGGCTAGCACAAGGCCAAGCAGGGTGTGATGCCTGTTATGGAGGCTCCTCTATCAATAGGGGGTCAGGAGAGGTTTCTCTTAGCAGGTGGTGCCATGGTTGAAAACGGATTGAGAAAAAGGAGCTAGTCGCATAAGTAGAAGAAAGACCAGCACTCCTTGCAGAGCCAACAGCAAGCACCAAGTAGAGTCGCAGGAGTGGGCTGACAAATGTCCACTGTGGTGAGAATGCAAGGAAGGGAAAGCACGAGGACGGTGGGCAGGTGATAGGGTACCTGTGTTGGCCTGGGTTTAGAGGTGTGCCCCCAAGCAGCGGAGAGATGCCAATCACAATGAACTTCCTGTTAATATCCAACATCCTGGGGTGGCCAGACTGGTGATGGGACAGCCCTGAAGATAGGAGCACCCTTCCTTTCTACGGCTTTGACTGTGACACTGCTTCACTTTGGCAGAAGCCCATGGCTCCCTCTGTGAAATTAAGCTGCAGTCTTTCTTCTCCCATCTATGTAGCCATGAATTCATGATCCCCTACGCCAGCCCATTCTGCTGGTCTGTAGCCTCACTTTTATGTCTCCCACCCCCAATCTCTTCAAGGACTTTTTCCTTTCAAGTAGAGAGTAGATTTTTGTTGTGTGCATATATTAATTTCTTAAACATAGCTACTTTGCTCCATGGATCTATAAAAGTAGTTCAATGTATAAAGAGTTGTTTCTATTTCTTGATAAGATTCCTTCAAGGAATACCTGTTACACAACTAATTTTAACTTCCAAAGGATGTGTGTGTGTATGTTTTCCCTTCCCACCCCCAAAATAAATAACATTACCTGGCAATCTTAAGGAGTCCCAGTGGCATAATGATTCCAAATTGGGCTGTTAATTGCAAGGCAGTTCAAAACCACCAAAGTGCGTCCAAAGAAAAAAATGAAGTTTTCTACTCCCATAAAGAGTTACAGTCTTGGGACCCAAAATAAAAATTCATATCAATGTGAATGAGGGGGAATGCAGAGTGGAGACCCAAAACCCATCTGTAGAAATTGAACATCCTCTTAGAGAAGGGTCACAAGGAAGAGACAAGCCAGTCAGGGTGCAGTGTAGCACCCATGAAACGTACAACTTTCCTCTAGTTCTTTAGTGCTTCCTCTCCCACCCACTCCCCCTTATCATAACCCCAATTCTACTTATAAATTTTGCTAAACCAGAGCATGTACACTGGTACAGATCAGAGCTAGAAACACAGGGAATCCAGGACAGATAAACCCTTCAGGGCCAATCATGAGAGTAGAGATACCAAGTGGGGAAGGGAGAGGTGGGGAGAGAAAGGATGAACTGATCACAATGATTGACATATAACCTCCTCCCAGGGGGGCAGAAAACAGAAAAGTAGGTGAAGGGAGACATCAGTCAGTGTAACACATGGAGAAAAAATTATAAATTACCAAGGGATCATGAGGGAGGAAGGGTGGGGGTCGGGGGGATGTGCTGAGCCCCCAATAAAATGATTTTTTTAAAGAAGAGCAACAGTACACAGAAGCAATTCTATTCTGTCTCTTAGGGTCACGTCAAGTCAGAAATGACTCGATGGCAATGAGTTTGTTTGTGAGCTTCGGCAATCACCTTCACACACCCCACCTTTAAGGACCGATGGCTAGTGTTTTGTATTTTGCCCTGTGGAACTAGCCTGCCCATTCACAGTAAGTCTTGTGCTTGAGTGGGTTCCCTGCGTCTAGCAGGGTGGAGATAAGCGGTCCAGCAGGTGCAGTGCTCTGCGGCCCTTGGACAGTGGAGCAGCAAAGAACTAAAAATTGTATCATTATAAATGAGGGGGAGTACAGATTGGGGATTCAAAGCCCATCAATAGGTGAAGCAGCACCCCCTCGCAGAGGGGCTGCAGGCAGGAGAGAAGCCAGTCAGGGTACAGTGTGGCAACAATGAGGTATGCAACTTTCCTATAGTTCTCAAATGCTTCTTCCCACCCACTGTCATGATCCCAGTTCTGCCTTGCAAACCCGGCTAGACCAAGGTATGTACACTGGAGCCAAAAACTTGGGGAATTCAGGACAGATGATCCCTTTCAGACAAGTGGTGTGTGTGGTGAGCAGGAGGGCAGAGGGAGGGTGGAGTGGAAGGGGTAACCAATTGCAGGGATCTACATATGATTTCTCTGGATTGTGGACAGTGGGGAAGTGGGAAGGGACAGTGGGGAAGGGATACGATGGACTGAGTACAATATGAAAAACTAATAATAACGTGTAAACTATTAAGAGTTCATGGGGGAGGGAGAAGGGAGAAAAAAGGGAAATATGGGGAGGGTGTTTCGGGGGTGATGATGGCAACAGGCATGCAAATGTGGTATACATACAATTGATGTGTATATTGATCGTGATGGGAATTGTATGGGCCCCCAATGGAATGATTTTTTTTTAAGGAGGGGGAAAGAGTTGCTTATACCAAGGGCTGAAGTAGAAAATATTTGGAAATGAAGATGGCAACATGTGTACAAATATGCTTAATACAAATAATGTATTGAAGGTTATAAGAGCTGTAAGAGCTTCCAATAAAATTATTGTGGAAAAAAATTCAATCTACAAAAAAAAGTTACTATATATACACATATATACATGTGATATATGTTATATATTAGTTGTAGAGTTGTATATGTTATATATGTATAACTTATACATGTCTTATGTATGTTATACATATATAACTAATATATAAGTAGAGTAATAGTAAAAGATATATATATAAATAAAATATTTTTTTAAAAGCTAGGGTGACTGAAACATCACGTACTGGGAATGGGTGGGTCTGTGATAAAAGCTTCACCTTTTGTGGCAGAGACATGGGTTGGATCCCCAGCCAGGGGCCCCCATGTGCAGCCACCATTTGCTAGCGGTGCCTGGAGGCTGTACAAGATTCAGACCAGTAGGAAAGGCCAGAGGGCGATCTACTTGTAAAACTCAACCAAGGAAAGCCCTGTGGACCACAGCAGCTGCTCTGCCACGGATCCTGGGGGAGGCCCAGGACCCTTTTGTTCTGTTCTTGGAGGCACTTGATTGGGGGCCCCAGGTCATGGCAGAAGACTCCACCACAGCAGGATGCTGTTAAGCTGGATGGTTCCTTCCTGCTACTGCTCTCCCGTCCTTGGCCTATGCCCTAAGAAGACTTTTACTCAGTCCATCCTTCATGCTGTTACAGAAAACACAACAAAGACAACTGTGCTAAGAGAAACAAAGCTTTCATAGTTTGAAAACTGCCTGAAGATCACAGACTATAACTTATAAACACGAACCCAGTCAAAAAAAAAAAAAGGCTTGATAGAAATAGGCAAGCGGGCCTAAGACTACTTACTTATAGTAAAGTTGACTGGCTATTGATCTCAAATTGAACCAATGGAAATAAATAGCTACAAAAGAAAACTTAGAAACAGCATGAATTTTAATAGATGTGGCGGTCATGTGCTTATGTTAATTTCATGATTGAGATGTAGGGGTGGAGTCTAGCCTGTTAATCTGGAGATAGCCTTTGAATAGCCAGTGAGGCCTCTATGTGGGCATGGCTTTCTCCTGAGACATCTGGGAAATCTCACAATATTTCCTTCGTGAAGAGAAGTAGCTATCTTCCCCAGTTGTTGGGAATTAGTCTCAGAGACGATGAATCACGGACAAGACAAAATGGCAGCATCCGAGAAGTTGAAGGAGCCGGAGGAGAAGCCACACGGCTTTGCCCTGATGGAGCCAGACCTCTGAAGCTGGAGAGGCCACATGGGGACCCCTGCCAGTGATGAGTTGCTTCTGCCACCACTGGATGCTGTTGATGGACCCTGAACCCTGGAAGCGAGGAGCCATGGGGAGACCCCTGCCAGCGCCAGGACTCTGCACCCACTGACCTGTGACTTTGTGAGTCAGAAGGCGACATTATAGACTGGTATTGGGCATATGGGCTAATATTGGACTTATGAATTTGAACTGCATTGGGGTGCTTTCTTAGTCCTATTTCTCTTATATATAAACCTTTTCCTTATATTCATATGTGTGTCTATAAATTTGTTCCTCTGGTCTACCCGGACTAACACACTAGAGAAATCTGATAAGGCCTGAAAAGCTAACCGATGCCTCAGATTGGCCTCAAAAAGAATGTACTGAGTCAATACCAATGAAATTAATGTCACTTGAACTAGACAGGGAAATGAATATGTTTGGGAAGAGATCCAACTGGCCAACTATTTCACACCACCTCCGCTCTCCTCACACGCCCAAGCTCCCTCATCCTCATCGTCAGCACACGGTTTTGCTTCCTGTTTGGCTGAGAGATTTAAAATTGGCAGGAGAGAACTCCCATGCCCAACACCTCCAGCATCCGCACTCCCGGTTTCTGATGAGCGGATCTCAAGTTCAGCGTCTACTTTGACACTGGCTCGTATCACCTCACGCCTACTGAAGGACATCAACCCCGCCATTCTATCCTTTCTCTCCTGTCTGCGGGGCTCTGTTGGCACAGTGGCTAGATGCTCGCTTGCTAACTCAAAGGGAGTCGGTTCAAACCCACTAGCCGCTCCGTGGCAGGAGGAGGAGGCGTTAGTCTGCGTCTCACGCCACATTTGATCTCCTATTTGATCATGGCTCCCACCATGGCTCCCTGTGTCTTGGAATCCCTGGGTGCTGCGAAGAGTTAGCAGCCTCAGAGGCTAACTGAATAATTGGTGGTTCGAGTCCACTTTGAGAATCTGTCACAGCAGCAGATGGTGTAAGATACGAAAATAGGCTGAGCCCCGGTGGCGCAGTGGTTGTGTGTGGGACTGCAGCCCACAGTGTTGGAGGTTCAAATTCAGCAGCAGCTCTCCAGGAGCAAGGCTGGACTTCCTACTCCCACCAGGGCAGTGATGCCAAAAGAAAAAGATACGAAAATAATACTTTATCACTTATCAAGGGGATCACAAGGGTGGGAGGGGAGGGAAAAAAGAGGAGCTGATACCAAGGGCTCAGGTAGAAAGGAAATGTTTTGAAAAGGGTGATGGCAACATATGTACAAATGTGCTTGGTACAATAGATGTATGGAATATTATGAGCTTTAAGCACCCCCAATAAAATGATTTTTTAAATTGCATAGCTGGTAGATGAGCCCACATTAAAGCTTGCATTCTTATTCTAAACCTGGTTCCATTTTTGCTAATTTATACTCCTGCAATCCCTTTAAGACAAAAATGAAATGAGTGTCACTGAGCAAATGAAGAAGTAGAAAATCCGTTAGAGGAGAGGAGGAAGAGAAGGAAGAGGAGGAGAGGAGCGGGAAGAAGGGGAGAAGGGGACAAAGGGGAAGAGTAGAGGAGGAAGAGGAAGAGGGGAGGGGGACGACGGGGACGAGGAGGCAGTAGAGGAGAGGAAAGGAGAGGACAGCCCTACGCTGACAGATGGGGTTGCCATGAATCAGCACCAACTCCTGGTTGATATGGGTTTGTGTCTTATTTCTTATATTAAACAAACAAAATTGCCCAAACTTCTCCTGACCTCACCCCACTTCTCCTGTCAGTCACCACTCACTTCTATACTTCTCTTAGTGACAAAGACTCACCTGCATTATGGTCTGTGGTGCCTCTCCGCTCTTGAAGCAAGTCCTTCCCCCACTCGCCCAAACTGTTTCCAGCAAGTCCACTTGGTCTCCAGCTTCATCTCTCCATCCATTATTGATCCTCATCTGACATCTCCATCCCGCTCAGACAGGAGATCATCCCCACCTCCTGCAGACACTGTTCCCTATCTGGCAGCCACTTCCAGGAACCCATGGATTCCTCGACCTGCTTTCTCTGTAGTCCTTCATTGACAGTTTTACTGCCTCTTTGCCCTGAGCTCAGCCCCTGGGTCTCATCCATTTCCTCTCTATTCGCCCTTTGGCAGGAACCGCGTTCCATCTCAGGGCTTTGAAGACCACCTAGCAGCTAACAAATCCCAAATCGGCAGTCCACACCTTTCTCCCTAAGTGCAACATCCTCCACGGGCCAACTAGACATTTTAAATGCAACACATCCACCCTCAGGCTCCTGGTCATTTCCCCCTCCTCCCCTCCCAAACCTGCCCATCTTACCGAAAACAAAAACAAAGCTAGACCTACTGCCATCCAGTCACCTCCATTACTTAGCAACCCTGGATGACATGAGAGACCTGCCCCCGAGGGTGTCCGAGGCTCTCAATCCTTAGGGAAGCAGACAAGGTTCAAACGATCAACTTCTCCTGGTTGGCAGCTGAGTGCTTTAGCGGACGTGCCACCTGGGCTCCTTTCCCTGTCTTAAGAAAAAGTAAATAAATGCTGTCCCTGATGGCTCCATTTAACCCTCTTCCAAAACCAAACCACACTTCCTGCTCAGAACCGACACAGACTCACTGGGGCCTGAGGGGACAGAGAAGAACTGCTCACAGGGGGTTCTGGGATTGCAAGGCTTTATGAGAATAGAAAATCTCCTTTTTCTCCATGGAGTGGTTGGTGGTTTCAAACTGCTGGCCTAGAGAGCCACAACCCATTGTGCTAGCAGATCGTGGTTGGCAAATGCCTTTTTCCAATTGCTTTTGGGACAAAATCAAAGGAGTCAGTCTTAACTTCTCTCATGCCTCACAGTCTGCTTCAAGTCTGTCAGAACAGTTTGTTCTGACCTTCTGGCCTTTTGAGAATGTGAACATGCTCTGTCATTCCATCCTCACCCTAATTATAAGAGCCTTCCCACGGTGGTCTCTACTGTCCTTGCTCTCCTAAGGGAAGAACAACACTTCTTGAAACGTGGGCCAGCTTAGGGCATGCCTTGGCTCAAGACAGGGCATTGGTTCCCCATTGGACTATTATGTCAAGCCCACCCAGTGGCCTTCTGGCCAAGAAACAGGGCTCCTTACTGACTTCCTCATAGCTTGGCTCAAATCTTACCCCTACATCAATGGTTCTCAACCTTCCTAATGCTGCGACCCTTTCTAACCTCATGTTGTGGTGACCCCCTTTAATACAGTTCCTTATGTTGTGGTGACCTCCTTTGATACAGTTCCTCATGGTGTGGTGACCCCCAACCATAACACTATTTTTGTTGCTACTTCATAACTGTCATTTTGCTACTGTTATGAATTGGGTGACTCCTATGAAAGGGGTCATTTGACCTCCAAAAGGGTCGCGAGCCACATGTTGAGAATTGTTGCTCTAAATGAAGTCTTTCCTAAGTACCCCATTCAGCTTCGCAAAATGTCCCTATACCAATAATATCAGATAAATTATGACATAATCCATCTAGTCTCTACCTTGACTGTGGCTGCCCCTGCTGGAAAATGTTCTCATGAAGGCATGATAGACCTTGTCTATTTTGTCCACTGAGACATTTCCCAGAACAAGAATGCCCACACAGAACAGATGCCCCACATGGATTAAATGATGAACTGTTATCCATAGATTCACAAAATCAACTGGCTGAATCCATGCTAGCATAATTCGCTTTGTAAAAAAGATTCTAAAACCAAGGCTCCTCCTTAGCATCAAAGTGAATGCTATGTGGGTTAAAGAGGCCATGGGAAGTAGTCCAGCAAAAATATTCATGGTGTGCCAGACTGTGCTTGATGAGCTCATCACTCTTATCCTATTTTGTTCTTTGTACAGATAAGACCAGGGCTTGTAGCATCGAGCATTAGTGACGCTGCGCTCACTCTAGCCACTAAATCACCCTGCTCCCCTACCCCGCCCTCACCTCCCCTAACCCTGACCTCACTGAAAGACTTGCCTGCTAGAGTTTTTTAATGACGGGCTGCATGACAGGTGCCATGAGTTTTCTCTCAACATCCCTGAAAGGGCTGGCGCTGGTCCCTGGCAACGCCTGAAGAACAGGACCGTCCCCTCAAACAGCAATGGGAGGGACAGTCTGTGCAACCACGGCCCGTCGCTACCTCAAGCATCATCCCTCACCACCCCAGTCCTGTCTTGCTCCTACCCTGCTCACCAAATGGGGTGCACCACTGACAATGGGAGTTTTCTTCGAGATTTTCAAAAGATTGTGTTAGCTATGAAGTGCATGTGAAGAAACAGTTGCCTGCCCCTGCCCCTTTGCTACAGCCCATTGAGGACGGATGGTTGTGATCCCCAAGGGTTTCATTGATGGTTTCCAGGCCTTCCTTCCTCTCCTTTCATCTGCATCTGGAAGCTCGGCTGTATCTGCTGAGCATCCATCACAGCAACACTCAGGCTTCTACTTGTAGTGGGGGGTTGGGGTGGGGGGGCCGGAGGGGGGGCACACCTCGGGCACAGCACTGGGTCCAAGGATCCCTGGACTGGAATGGAACCCGCCACTCCCACTGCATCACCCCTGCCCTCTTTAAATAGCCGGGTTCATTTCTTTCACATGGAATTAATCGACTCTTAAGTGCTTAAGAAGAGTCAGGTCTGCCCTCCCCCTGCCCTCCCCACCACACCCATACACATCTCCATGATGTCCAACTCAATGCTCGAAACCTGTCTATCTCTTACCTAACATGGCAAAGGGGAATGTGTGTAGAGAGAAAGTAAAGAACCTCGTGATGGGAAGAGGGTTCTAGATGTCATCACAAGGGTGCGTATAGAAAGGGGGGGGGGGGTGGGCAGAGCAGAGGTCAGAGTAGTGCCATTGCTGGAGAGGCATGATTTGGCCACAGACAATGAGGATGACATTTCCAGTAGCTGGAAAGGGGAACAGGGCCAACCCATCCGTCTGCCACCCCTTTCATGGCAGCCTCCGCAGACCCATTTTCATACTCTGACCTTTAAAGCAGTACGATGGCTGTGTGTCTTCAGCCACTACATGTGTAGCAATTTGGTGCTGCAGCAGCCTGAGGGAAAGTGGCATCCAAGAAAGAATGGGAGAATCCCAGTCATGGTGCCATACCCAGAAATTAGAGGCCCGTAGCAACCTTGGTACAACCAGCACTGAGTCTGTTTCTTTCCATCTGGGTTGAGAAAGGCATTGTCAAGCAGTAAGTCAAGCAACCACCCAGGGCTTTACCTGACTCCAGTAGCAGAATGCGTGGAAAAGATACAAGCGAGACCCCTTCTTCTCAGGGGGCTCTATCTCTGGTTCCACCCCAGGAGGAGAAGCTGCACATGGCAGAATCTGTCAACGGCATTTTCTTTCCCAAAGGAAAAAACCAAAAGAGCCATAAAGAGGAACCTCTGATTGTGAGAATAGCTTTTAATTCAAAAACAATTGAAGCGATAAAACCATCCATCTCTCTTTCCATCACAAGCAGATAAGCTCCAAAAACATCTCCGAACAGTTTACACAACAGCCGTGGCTAGTGCAAGGTAAAATACATACAAGCTCTTTCAGAAGGCACCATTCAAACCTGCTGGGCAGGGGTGGGCACGGGCTCAGCCTCCACCGAGGCGAGGGAAGAAGTGGCGCGTCTAGACAACAAGAGGTTGCATGGTATTCCAACACACCCCATTTAAAGAGACTCCACCCTGCCTGGGGAGGGGAACCACAAGAGAATGTTGTGGGGCCTCATGTGGCCACCGCCCTCACACCTGGAAGATGTCTGAAAACTAAGGGGAAAGGTGGCAACTTCTAAGCAAATCTGGAGAAGACAAATTTAAGATTCATTGGGCTTTGGGCGGGTAATGGGATCCTCGTGTGTATTATGAAGCACAGCAGGTTGAATGCTGGGCTGCTGCTACCATCAGGGTAGGCTGTTCAAACCCACCAGTGGTTTCCTTGGGAGAAAAATGAGGCTCTCTGCTCCCATAATGATTGTAGCCTAGGAAACCCTATTGGGAGGTTCTACTCTGTCTTATAAGGGGGCTGTGAGGATTAACTTGATGGCAATGGATTTGGTTTTGATGAGTTTGTAAGGTTTGGTTTTAGGTAGGGAAATCTGCTTCCTGAAGGGTGTTCTTTGCCTTACAATGTTCTTGACTTTGGCAAAATCACTTGCATGAATCGATCACCATGGATGCTTCACAGAACGATTTCTGACCTGTGATATCAGCTGCCAGGAGTCTAAGGCAATGCGGTTCAACAGGCGTATAATGTGAGTCTCCTCCCCACTGGAGAGTTTTGAGGGGCCTCATTCAAAGAGGTAAAAAGGAATCGGTGAAGTTAACTTCCACACATCTCAATGTAACCCAGGGTACCCCAAATATTACCCTTCTTACACT
This sequence comes from Nesogale talazaci, assembly GCA_004026705.1. Lineage (NCBI taxonomy): Eukaryota > Metazoa > Chordata > Mammalia > Afrosoricida > Tenrecidae > Nesogale > Nesogale talazaci. Next base: position 33,848 of record PVJH01004057.1, read on the forward strand.
CAATTAGTGTCAGATACTGATGCAAGTAGTTCTATTTTTTTTTTGGGGGGGGGGGGGGAGCATCACTGTTCTCCTGGTGGTCGTGGGAGCTACCCAACGCTGCTCCTGAGAGCAGCCGCTGGATTTGAACTGCCAAGCCCACGGGTCGCAGTCCCACACTCAACCACTTACGCCACCGGGGCTCGCCCAAGTAGTACTATTTTTCTACTTAAAGTTTACATGTCCTTTACATATCTATCACACCTCTGTTTGGAGGGCTCCTTTTCTACATGGGGTTATTGATCATGGTGCTGGGCAGCAGAGAACTAGAGGATGTTAATTTCAGGATCATCGGACCTCTAGAATGCTATCTAAGATCTCCTCTATGTCACAGGTAAGAGTGCAGGGCCTTGTTCTGTAAACCAAAGTTTTTCTAACTAAAGGTAAAAGGTGAATCCCATCTCATCTAATGCCACCACCCAGGTCCTGTCCCCTGCCTCATGTCACCTCCCCACAGACGATCTGTGCTGCCGCGGGATCTAGACTTCCTTTCTGTAATCGAATAATTTGCCAGCATTTATTTGGGGGGGTTTAGTTATAACTGAATTAGGAGACAAAGCACACCTGAAATGTTGCAAATTCAGCTCAAGGTAATCTTGGCATTTTTTGGGTGGTGGGCGGGAGGTAAATCCTTTTCCCCTTGACGTTGAATCTGTGAGAGAATGTGCCTGCCCTCCTCCCACCTCGATTGGAGCTGCAGACATCCAGGGTGAGTGGCTGGGGCCTACTGTTCTCAGTAGCTCACAGTAGAAAACCGAGTTTCGTGAGCAGAAAAGGAGTGGGAGGATTACAAACCAAAGTAAAAAAAACAAACAGGTGAAGCAGGAAGAAAAATGGGAACAGGTACACGGACAATGAAATGTCTTAAATTGAGGTCTCCGGAGAGAGAATCCCTTATGCCGCATTTTCCTGAGCCTGGAAGCAACCCCAGGAAAATAAAAACAGATTCGAATATTAGGGCAGGGAAAGATGTCAGAGTTGTCTAGACGAACCTACTCATTCTAAAGGAAAAGGCTCCCGGTGACTGGCGGGGGTTGGAAAACACAGCCAGGTGCTCTCTCTGGGTGCAGGTAAGGCTCAGGCTCAAGGGAGAGGGGTAGACCATTCTGGGAGCCACAGGCTTCAGCTGGACTTCTGCAGCCCAAAGCGAGCCTGCTGGGAGGGACAGACACATTCTCTTTTAGTGGGAGAAGACGGCCTAGTTGATTCTAAACCACTAAGGCAACACTGATGTGTCCGAATTGCCATAAAAACAGTTGGTTCCAATAGGTGGTTCCACATCTTTTTCCTCCTGGAAAGGAACAATCCCAATCTGAACCAAACAGAACTTCTAATTCGTTTGTTGGGCATTTAGATCCACGAACAAAATAACACTGTTTGACGTGTTACATTCTCCAAAGACATATTCATCAGGATTCTACACAAATGGATATCAAAAGCTATTTACAGGAAGAGAACGCTCACTTTCATACGTCCACCCACACACAGTGAGGATTTCACAGTCACACCTCCACATCTCACACATAGGACTCTTGAGAGGCTGAGCGGCAGTTGACACAATCCGTGGTATTCCTGTTTTTAACCACGACTGTCTCTTCTACATTTGTGAAACGAAGCAGTACATTCCAGACATTTATTCCCAGGAAACCAGCCTTGTCTACATGAAGCTATACACACAAGTACATCTTTTAATGCAAAAAATAAACCCATTGTTTGTGCCAGTTTTTCCCAATTCTCAATCTGAAACTAAGAAGGAAACATACAAAACCTTGCCGTGTAGAAATAGCCCTTGGTTTTAAGAGGCAGAGAAAAAAGGCAGCCATATTTCACCTCTGGACAACATGTTTAGACATCAGAAAGGCCATGTGTCTTTTTCTACTTCATGAACTGAAATTAAATAATGAGTAGTCTATAGCTTGAAATACTGGTTTTATCACCATTCATTTTGGAAAGCTCTAGTGTAAAAGTTTTAATGCGTTCAAAATATGCACGCTATCTTTGGGCCATATTTCAATTCCAACACACTCCTTCCAAAAAAGGGCGGTGTTCACTTAGTAACATGGTTGAGTACAAGTCCCTTTTGACACGTGTGGGACCAATATTGGATAATTCTCCGCCTGAAGGGGGCTGATTTTTCATAAGGCAACTTAGCATGGAAGATTCCACAGGAGTCAAGGACCGACGGACAAAGTGAAGCCGTGTCACAAAATCGGCATCCGTATGGATGGTGACGCCAGGGGTCCAAGTTATAAGAAGATTACTGCACCACAAGCTCCCGCCTTCTGTCATGTCTCATTTGTTCCCAGAGCGAAGAAAACATTAGATGAGAGAAGGGAGAGAGTATACTTTTCCTAGGGCCATGGCGGCACCACCTGGGGTTTGAAGGGATTGAAGGGCTCTTCACGTCAAATACATATCAAAAGCACCTTGCGGGAGGGATTTCTCACTTTATCCTCAAAGCGCTGTGGCAGAGGCGGGGCCTGGACCAGCACTGGGAGGAGCCGAGGGAGAGAGGGCGCGGCAAAGCAGAAGGGGCGGCCCCAAGGTATTTCAAGCTATAGGCTACACGCCTTGGAAACAAGAAACCTCATTGCTCACAACTGCCCCAGGTCATGATCTACTGTGCTTGTGTTCATACAACCGGTCCTACATGGTTTTCCTGCGGTTTTCTAGAAAGTCTTTCAATCAAATAAATACACGCTCAGCAGTCAGCAATAAGCCCTCTTTTTTGTTTTTGTTGGTTTGTTTCATTTGACTGAGTGACCTGAAATAGAGACTCGAGAGATTCAACCTGGAATTTGGTGCAGAGGAGGCGAAAACTTCGGATACAGGATGCAAGAGTTCTACGTTCCTTTTTGGTTTTGGTTTGGTTTGGTGTGGTTTGGTTTTTTTGTTTTTCCTCACGTTTGAAATTCTGATCCAACCCCAGGTTGCAAGCCAAATACAGAAATACCACAATGAATAGAATGGCCTTCCCAAATTACACACACACACACACACACACACACACACACACACACACGAAAGTCTCGGTGCATCTGAAAACGCTGAACGTGCCCCCAAATCTCACTGCTGACCAGAACAGACAAAAATGGGAGCAAGTCAGGTCAGGAGGTAATGAAGCCGGGAAGGGCAGACAGAGGACTCTGGCCCCAGAAAACAGAAGTGGAGCTCAGAGACGGAGATGAACTGACAAAAAACAGGGCGCATAAGCCGAATTCAGAACATCTGTCGTGTGTTATGGTGAGAAGAAACCAGCTATTTCGACCACGAAGGACCCCTTCTGAGGGTGGGAAGAAACATAAAAGGCATCTATCTACCTTTGGCCAAGGATCATTTTGTTGCCGGGGGCACCCCGTGCAAGACCACCAATGGGACACAATTGTGAGCATCTGCTTCCCGGCCCTGGCAGTGGGAACTCAGCCCTTTTCACCCCTTGACTCTCAGGGTGAAACTAACTTGTTGTGAACGACTCCTGAATTATAGCTTCTTTAAAATGTTTTCTTGCTCTTTCCAGATACGCTTACTTCCCACTGTTTCTCCCCAAACCAACCCATCACAGATGTTACAGTTGACAATCAAGGTCTCAGGCTCCCTTTCATTCTTGCACGCATTCACACACTCACATCATGAATTTTGATAGGATTTAAATTAAAAATATCTCTCATTGCAGATGCTCTTATTATACACGGGTAGGTCAGAAATTATCAGATATAATGGGAGGGGGGGTGGTAATATGTCACAAATACGGCATCGCCTCAGAGCTGATGTTGGGTGAGGCCACCACACAGGCCACAGAACTGGTTTCTCTGGAGTCCCGCCTTCTCACCCCCAGTGGACCACCAAGCGACAGAGGGGGCCTGTGATCAGCAGGAGGCGGGCCCCAACAGCAATATGAATACTTTTTTTAATGACCCCCCTCTTTGAACATTTATAGCAATTATAAAAAGAAAAACTATCTACAGTAACGTCTCATTACTAATAGAAAATCTCTTCCCAGTGCTATTTCAGCAGGCGTCAAATGATCGTCGGGCTCTTTAAATAAAACTATAAATACCCCATGTATTCCTTCATATTCGGTTGTCCCAACTTTTCTTTTTTCTTTTCTTTTTGGCAAATCAAAAAGGCGTATGGCTTCTCTCGCCGACTTGTGTGCGTGTGAGGTTTAGCTTGGTAACCTGCGGTAAAAGTACATGTAGCCCAGATCTTTAGGAGGCCTTTCTGAGGCACAAACTTTGTGGTCGTTGTAGATCACCCACCTGAAAACAAAAGACAAGAGTGTTTAGTGGAGTTCTGTCACGTCCGAGAGACTTTGAAGAAAAACAAGGCAAAACAGACCCATGAATTTCTGCAGCTATCACAGGAGTAGAAATCTCCGTCTTTCTCCTGAGAAGAAACTGGTGGCTTTGAACTTCTGACCTTTCAGACCACAGCCCAACCAGTAACCATCCTGCCACCAAGGTTAAGAGTTAGAAATGACTTGATGGCAGTGAGAATGATCATTATGTGAACCTTAGCTATAAAACTAGCTAGAAGAAAATTAAGAATTAAATGCCCCTACAGTAAACTATTAGAATGCTAGGGTGCCTTCAAAAATGATTTGTAAAATGAGAAGATAATTATTATATGAAATGGGGGGGGGGGACCAGATATACATTTTATGTACCCTGGGTACATGAAAGTTTTTTTTAAACTCATCAACATACAGATATTTCTATGCACCTACTCCTTACTTACCCCTTAACTCACTATCCAGCCGTTTGCATTTACAACAACGCAGAGGCGAGAATCTACTATCCAATTATTCAGGGCCTCAACAGCACACTCTTGGCAGTCACGAACACCAAGGTTGGAGATGAAAGCTACGTCATGGGCCACTAAGTCCTTCTGCAGACGGAGTTAGCCACCACAAACTAGGTGTTTTCTGATACACAGTGGCAAAGTGGGATGCCAACACCAGCACTCCATTAACAGGAAGTGGCATATACAAGGTAGAGCTCAAGCAGGGCCTACAGGCACACATAAATTCCAGGAGAAGTGGCCCAAATGCCACGGTCTCCACTCCTGTCATATGTGTCTTTCTCTCTCCCAGTTTGTACCAATCATCTGATGGGGAATGCCTTACAATCAATTGGCTGAGGAAGAAAAACTGACTCACAGACAGTTGTGTCATAATCAGGTACTAGTATGGCTGTTATTTATTTTAAAATTATTTATGGTGAAAGATGTGTACAGCTGCCAAGTTGGCAAGGGATGGACTGTGAGCGTTACTGTTATGTGTTACCTTGGTAATATTATTATTCTCATTATTATGTAATTATTCTCCATTTTTTTGATCTCTTGTAAGAGGAGTTTCCTTAGGAAGGAGACCTGCATCCAATATATTACTAAGTTCTGAAAAAGCTTTATTTTGGCCTGGCAATTCTGCATCTAACTTCTCCTCTCAACTTGAGTCAGCAGCCTGCCATCTGATCTGAAGAATTTTTAGTTCATTAACCCCTGCAACCATATGATTCATGAGAAGTCGCTAGCCTGGCATCTGATACATGAATTTCAGGATTGCCAACTTCCACAAGCATGTGAGCCATTTCCTTGAAATACATATATGTGTGTGTGTGTGTATTATATATGCATATATACACATACATATTTTTTCACTAGCCTTGTATCTCTAGAGTGCCCACCCTAAAGCATTTAAAATAAATAGATAAAACACATAGACATACCTTCCGCTAATAAAGAAAATGTAACAAAGAGAAATATATTGACAACCATTCACCTTTATGTCCCATGCAATTTATAAGAATAAGTAATAGGAAAAACAAGAATAAGTAATAGTCGAGACATGATTATACAAAAAAAATGTATTTGTTGCTTATTTAACTTAAATTTAACTGGGAATCATGATTGTGTTGTTTTGGTTCCATACAGAGATCATGATTGTGTTGTTTTGGTTCCATACAGAGATCCGATAAATGTTCCAAATATGATATATATTCTGTTTCTGTTTCTGTGCATTTTAGACTGTCACCTTGGAGTGGGCTGAAGAATGGCCTTGAATGTCAATTTTGACACAGTGACTTCCTAGCTAAGCTCAAACTATTCAGCCTCTTAGAGTCTCAGCTTCCCATTTAAAGGGAACATCAAGTTAAATATGAAGCACCAGGCAGGAGTGCTTGGCACATACAGGTCCTCAATAAAGTGCACCTTCTCAATACTCACCTTCCTTCTTTCTTGATATGACAAACATAATGGCCGCTCATTGTAGATGTTCCCATGTGGCTGATGAATGCAAATAACTCATAGGCTATGAAAAATAAGACAGCTCAGTTATAAAGCAGCATCTGTAGAAACCAAACACACTTCTGATCAGATCTGAAAATACAATATAATCTGCTTGCAATGCTTAGCTTTGAAAAAATAGTGTCAATTTACCTTCCTAAACTGACGATACCTACACATAAGGTACACAACCAAAGGGAGATGAGATTCCACCTGAAACTGCAGCTACATAGTGGCAGACAGGACATCAACCAACAAGTATCAAAAATCAGTTGCTTCAAGTTGACCCCAACTCCTCATAAAAGAACCATTTTGAAGCTCCACCGAGCTACAAGGGTTGGTTTTCAGAACTAGATTACCAAACCTTCTTTATGGTATCCCTATAGGGACTCAAATTTTCATCTTCCCATTAGTAGTCAAGTGAATTAGTCATTTACCCCTCTTAGGGACACTGAATCCATTATTGGGAGAGGATCAAAAATCTCACTGCCTAGTACTGTGCAGAGTCTCTGGGTCTAAGCAATGTGAAGGCAAGTTGTTTTCATCTTTCTGAACCAGTTTCTTCATGATAATGTGAAATCTACCCACTTTCCCAGACTCAGTGAGGCTTAAGTAAGCAAATTCAGACTAAAACATGACACATAGTGTTAGGATTATAAGAAAAACAAGAGATGGCCATATCATTTATGACACGGGATATTGCTTCACAAAAATATTTATTTCCCCATGATTATTTGCTCAGTCGAACTACAATTCAACAATCTCCGCTACAATCATTTCAGAATAAAAAGGTAATGCAGTCCCTTATACGAGGAAACTGATGTTTGAAATCTAAGTACCTCCTGCCATCTTGTGCAGCATTCTATGTCAAACTCATATGAATTCCATGAATAATGTCCCAGCCATTTCAACACAATACTAAGTGACTTACTGCATCCAAAAAATGTCCTTGGGCATTTTCCCCTGTGATAGTTTAAGCTTTGTGTCAACTAGGCTGGGCCAGAATTCCCAGTGGTTTCACAGTTATGGCCCATGAATCCCCCACGATGTTACCTAACACCTTGAAATCAACTCCATAATGGGATGTGCTGTAGCCAGCCAGCCAGTTGTAAAAAGTTTAGGGTACAAGCACAATCCCCTTACTCAGACCAGAAGCCTGATGCAAGTGAAAGGATGTTTCCTTGGGAGCGTGACCCATTTGCCATGTAAGTGGGCGCTGTAGGAAACCTTGCATTCTTTTTGCTACATCTGGATCCTATCTCTGGCTTATCCACCTCTGGTTCTTTGGAGTTGAGCCAACAGCCTGCCATATTGATCGCCAACCCTGGATACATTCGTCTCTCCAGTCACAAGTCTGATCTGCTGACCCTGGATTCACCAGCCTCTCATCTTCCCATTGACCTTGGAGTCATCAGCCCTAGAAGCTACACCAGTCAGGAAAAGCCTCCAGTTTAACTGCCGATTCACAGACTTGGCCTAGACTTGAACTTCTGCAACTGTGTGAGTCAATTTCTTGATATAAATTCATATATACACACAGCACATGGATATATAGGTCAGGTGATACAGAAAGGTTAGGAATGTATGTTTATTTACATACATATATGTCACTAGCTTTGCTTCTGTAGAGAACGCAGCCTAACACATCTCCCCAAAGCATTCTCTCCTCTTTATTTAAAAGCAATATGTGTATACTCTGAGAATCATAAAAATAAATTAAAGGAGAAAAATTTAGCATATCTCAATGCTATCATTAAAATTCAACACATCTACCAATTAAACACGTTTAAACAACTACCCTGGGCATTACTCAAGACATCGTGCTGAGAACCAAGTGCCACAATGAGGATTTCCATCAACACATTTGTAAAATCTCAACAGGTACGAAGCTCAAACTGATGCTTATTTCCAAGGAGAAATTCAGTGTGAAAAAAAAAACAAGAAAAGTGTCCACTAGTACTTCTGAGTTCCTGAGATCCATTTCCAAAAAAACAAAAGCACCATCACACACAATCCAGATACTATGCAGAACATTTTTGTAGAAATAGGAAAGATGATTTGTGACGAGGTAATTACAACTTTCTTTTAATCTCGCAGAGAAATTTTCAAGGTACCCTAAGAATTAGGCAAAACTGCCTAACCCTCTATGTCCCATATGTAGTGGATAGTATGGCCCCAGTAGTCAGACTTAAGCTACCACTGAAACAAGAACACTTTTCTCTATGTTTTTCTCTCAACAAACCCTGAACTTTTTTATTCTAGCTTTCTTTTTTCACTTGTGCATTTAACAATTGCAACGCTTCGTATTATGATTTCAGTGAAAGTCCACGAACAACTCGAATTTCCATTCAACCATTCACACACGTTGTATTTCTGTGACATTGATGATGACCCCTCATCCGTAAGATCACTCATCACAATTCCTTCCTGTGTCTCCCTTCCATCGCCATTGCTTCTTCTTTCCTTCACGGATGTCTAGGGCAACGTCTTAGGCAAAGTTCTCCAGAAAAGCAAAGCCAGTGACACTTAAATATGTATATATATAGAGAGAGGGAAATTTACATCTAGAAAATGACACACTACAGCGGTAGAAATGGGCAATTTCCTTGTCAGTGAGTCAGATGTTGGGCTAGAGCAGCAGTTCTCAACCTGTGGGTCACGACCCCTTTGGGGGGGGGGGTCAAATGGTCCTTTCACAGGGGTCACCCGATTCATAACAGTAGCAAAATTACAAAGATGAAGTAACAACGAAAATAATTTTATGGTTGGGGGAGAGGGGTTACCACAACATGAGGAACTGTATGAATGGGTCACGGCATGAGGTAGGTTGAGAACCACTGGGCTAGAGGCTTCTCCTGACTCACGTTGGCATGGGCACGGATAGGCTCAAGACTGACAGAAAGATGGCAGGCTGCTGACGACCCCAGGATAAGCAGACATGACCTCAGGCTGTCTGCTCCACAGCAGTGGTCGGCAAACAGCTTGTGAGCCATCTGCAGCATTTCCATGTGAACGTGCGATTTTGTAGTCACACTGAAAACATTTGAAGGTTATTATTTCAGATCACGCTGATTTCATTTGTGTGAAAAAAATCATACTTAAGGTTCTTGAGTGATTTTAAAGTTGTGAGGAGGGGCAGAATTGGCTCTTCGGTCTCAGGAGTTTGCCGACCCCTGCTCATGCCCAAAGAACTGGAGTTGGTGAATGAAAATCTGGACCTGGCTCAAAGGAAGCAAGGAAGTTTTCCACTGTCCACTAAATGGAAAGCAGGCCACACATCCAACAAAACTTCCTTTAGATTGGATTAGGGCTTACAATTGATTGGCTGCTTGTTGCAGGCCCCCGTAGGAATGTACTTATAGTAGTTTATATAACATGATGGAGTATAAATAAGTCTTTACTGTCAAACCACTGAGATCTTAGCCTAACCATGTTGACAGAAAACCGTAACTATCACATACAATCTTGAAGCATTTCATTTCCGTCTTGACACCTTCCAATGTTCCTAACTTCAAGCTTAATAACTATTTATTGCTGTTTCTCTTCTTTTCGAATCAGGACACGTTAGTATTTAAGTGGTACCTCAATTCGGACTTCTAGCCTCCTAGTCTGAGAGATGAGACTGTTGTTCCCTAAAGGTCACCCGCTTGTAGTTTGTCTGTTATAACAATACCAGCTAACTTCCAACAGTTTGTCTCCCAATAGTATCACTGACAAAAGACAGAAATTGCAACCAGTGCTCAAATAGGGGTAAGAAGTATGGTCCAACTATAGTGAGAGAGAGAGAGAAAGAGAGAATTTCCAGTAGACCACTGGTACTCAGCTTCTCTGTGGAGGTATACCGTGGCTCCCTAAGCCTGTTCTAGGCTGCGTCCCTCAGGGAGGAACAGGATGTCTATAGGGATCACCATCATTATGTAAATGAATCTCTCTCTGCTCCCCTTGCTGGAAAATCTCAGCGGCATCAGATGTCTGGACCATTACAGAAATGCGGTTGAAGGAGCCAGAGCCAGTTCTGAGTAATCACAGCCTAATCACATTTTAATTGCATTGGTAATCAGTGAGTTCTTTTAAAAGTTAAAAAAAATGCTCGTTATGTGCAACACAGAAACGGAAATTCTGCCATGACAGAACACCCCACCCTCCAGAGAGGTCAGACGGAAGGTCTGATATTCCCATTTTCTGAACATTCAAAAAAAACTCAGCCAAGTCAAGTGTGTCACTGTTGTCGGTGGCCCCAGAATGATTCTCACTCAAGGTGACCCCCATGTCCCAGAGGGTTTTCAAGGACCATTTCCTTGGTTGTCGGTCGCTAGCCTTATTTCCCTGGTGCCGTAGGGAGAAGTCATTTAGAGCCGAGTGCTTAGCCACCCAAGGACTCAACTTTTAGTAAACTACCCTCTGTCATCAAGTCAATTCCAACTCATAGTGGCTGACTCTGGGTTTCCAGAACGCTAAATCTTTACGGGAGCAGACAGTCTCATCTCTTCCCCACAGAGCAGCTGATGGGCTTCAACTGTCAACATGTTGCTTAAAGCCAATGCGGGCCTGAGAGCACCGATTGTGCCTCCTGTGAGCAAGTCAGATACATTTAAGTTTCGTGTGACGACATGACTTCCTCATTCAGGTTCATCGTGATTTTTCATTAATATTATTTCCTCATGGAAAAACCTTTCATCCTTGAACTTTGTAATCATCACTGTTTGCTGTTTGACTACCTGCTTTCTTGTTATTTCCCATGTGAGCATGGTATCGATAACGTCCCATAGCTATGCTCCTTCATTTGACAATAGTACCCTGGTCTTGGTGTTTGTAGCAGTCATGTGCTTATGTTAATTTCATGATTGAAATGTAGGGGTGGAGTCTAGCCTGTTAATCTGGAGATAGCCATTGAGTAGCCAATGAGGCCTCTGTGTGGGCATGGCTTTCTCCTGAGACCTGGGAAATCTTGCGATATTTCCCTTGTGGAGATGAGAAGCTATCTCCCTGGTTGTTGGGAGTTAGTCTCAGAGGTGATGAATCACAGACAAGACAAAATGGCAGCGTCCGAGAAGCTGGAGGAGCCAGCGGAGAGACCACACAGCTGAGCCCTGATGGAGCCAGACATCTGAAACTGGGGCGGCCACATGGAGACCTCTGCCAGCGATGAGTTGCTTCTGCTGTTGATGGACCCTGAGCCCTGGAAGCGAGGAGCCATGGGGAGACCCCTGCCACCGCTAGGACTCTGCACCCACTGACCTGTGACTTCGTGAGTTGGAAGGAGACTTTATAGACTGACTTCGGGCATATGGGTTAATATCGGACTTATGGCTTTGAACTGGACTGGGCTCAGTGTCTTGTTCCTCTTGTATATAAACCTTTTCCTTATATCTATACTGGGTTTCCAGAACGCTAAATCTTCATGGGAGCAGACAGTCTCATCTCTTCCCCACAGAGCAGCTGATGGGCTGCTATGACATTTGTATCTATGACATTTGTTCCTCTAGCCTACCCGGACTAACACAGTGTTTAAGCAGGGTTTCCAGCCCATTCATTTCTGTTTGTCCCCCTGCTGAGAATTCCCTTTCCACACCAGCTAGACTGTATCCATCTCCATGTGAACAAGATCTGAAGGTGATTCTTCTGTACCCTGGGGATGTTGTTCAAATGCAGACTCTCTGTGGAACCTCACTGGCATACAGTCAATTCCAACTCATGACCGCACTCCAGGGCAGCAATTCCCAACTTGTGGGTCACAACCCCTTTAGGGATTGAAGAACCCTTTTCTGGGGTGGCCCGATTCATCACAGTAACAAAATGACAGTAATCACCTAGCAGCAAAAATAATTTTATGGTTGGGGGTCACCACGACATGAGGAACTGGATTAACGGGTCACAGCATTAGGAAGGTTGAGAACCACCGCTCTAGGACAAGGCAGTGCTGTCCCTGTGGGTTTCCTTTCAGGAGTAGAAAGCCTCCCACAGAGTGGCTTGTGGTTTGGAACTGCTGACCTCAAAGTTAGCAGCCCAATACATAACCGCTAACCACCGTGTCACCTGGGCCAGCTCCCCAGGATTCCTAATCTGCTCTACAGTGTATGACCCTTGGATGGAAATTGAGTTTTAAAGTGGAAAAACCTCATTTCAGAATACTGACCACAGGGCAGAAGGAAGCCACCGACACATAAGGAGATACACGTAGGCAATGAGACTACCTCACAGTCCACAGACGCTGTTGGAGTGCAGTTGGGGACACAGAAGGGGCAGTGGAGGCGATCGGTGATGCAGGCTGTGTTTCTGGAAGGTCATGGGGGCATCTGTATGAAAACCCTCGCCCCATGCACTTTTTACTCTAAAACTTCACTTCACACTTAAAAAAAAAAAATGGAATAAAGACCCCTGAGCATCATCTATCACAGCATAAGACAAAAGTAAGATAAGGCAGGGTGGGGGGGGGCCCAGTTAAATACAGAGCCAGTGTTCATTGCCTTCAGGGGAAGTACAAGAGGCACTTGTATGCTTGTGAATTAAAGTCATCCTTTATGGCGTTTGTTCTGTTAAAAAAAAAAAAAACACTGCTGCCATCTTCTGAAAGAGAAAGCAACTGCATGGTTTGAAACTCGTTCAGCGACGATCCTTTATTTAAATAACCGTCTCTGTTCGTGCCGTTGGGGCGAGTCTGACTCTCCCAGCCCAATGTCATTCCCTCCTCACCATCCCTGCTGTGTTTTGAGCCCATTGTTGCACCCCTGTGTCAACCCACCTCCCTGAGAGGCTTCCTCTTTTTCACTAATCTGTTCTGCCAAGCACGATGATGTCTTTCTCTGGGGAGTCATCCCTTTCTGATACCATGTCCAAAATATGAAACCCGGTCTCTTGTTTCTTTTTTTTTTTTTTGGGGGGGGGGGGCATCACTGCCCTCCAGTGGTGGGAGTAGGAGGCCCAGCCTTGCTGCTGGATTTGAACCTCCAACCCAGTGGGCAGCAGTCCCGCGCACAACCACTACGCCACCGGGGCTCAGCCCTAGTCTCTTGTTTCTAAAGAGCATTCTACATGTACTTTTGGAAGACAGATTTGTTCATTCTTCTGGTATTGGCAATACCCTTCCCCAACGCCATAAATTAAATGCAGCAATGCTTCTTGGTTTTCTCTTATTCACTGTCCATCATTCCCACAAACCCCAGGTGGTTGGAACATAGATTCGAGGAATAGTTGTATTGACTCTCCTAACACTGACGTCACTGTACTTCAGGAAGCAGCAGAAAAAGCATTCTTGAGACCGCTGATGGCCGGCATTCATCTACTCCATCATTTATGGAGCACCTGCTATGGGCCAGCAATGATGCACACCCCCTCTGAGTACGGGAAAAGCAATTCAGCAAATACGTGATCTTCTGGAAAAGGAAACTGAAAATGTATTTGGTGAGTGAGCGTGCCTTCGGCTTTTTTACTTTTGTTTTTTCAAAACTTACTTGGCCACCTATAGCTGCCCTAACAGTCTGCATACGCTATATGTGATTTGTAAGAGCACCACTTGCTTCATGCTTTCCCCAAATCTTTTCTGTTTGAAAGAATGAGTACTGAGGGCACCGAGTTCAACTCATAAAAGGCATATGGGCAGCTCTCTGGGAACAAGAAGCCCCAACCCCAGAAAAGAGGTGGCTACTAACTGCAAACAAGCAAGCGGTTGCTGCCCCCAGCTTGGCTAGAAACCCCCAGGGACTAGGGTCTCTCTCATGCAGCAGCCAGGCGCCGCCACAGCTTACCAATGGCTCCATCTGGTGGTTTGTTCCTTTGTGGGAAGAGCTCATCGCCCCCAGTGAAGAGTCCATTACTGGGAGCCAATGGACATGACAAGCATAATAAATTCTTCTCCTGAATTATTGAGTAGCTTGTCCATTATGGCTTTTAAGACTTCAGACAATGTTGTCCAAAAGTAATTTCAGAGGTCTTAGATAAATACAGAGGTTGGGGACGCTGATTCTTCTCATTGTTTTCAACTGAGTTGGAATAAAACTGCACCAATGACAGAAATCCCAACTTTGCAATAATAATTATAAGAAAAGACACTCTGGTTCCACCCCCTGCCATCCTGAGACAGGCCTCCGGGAAACAATTAGCTCTGCTCAGGCATCCCATGGCGCCAGCAAAGGGCGTGTGTCCGCATTTCAGCTCTGTCCCACTTCCCTCCCTAAAATGCCACCGGGAAAATAGATGTTCTTTCAGACCCAAACCGTCTACAGTCTAGGCGGGCACAGAGGAACAGACTGAGTCAAGACTGGTGCTACACTAAGCCATCCATCCCCAGCCTCCTCGGTGGCACATTCACCTACCTCCGATCACAGTGGCCCGCCGTGCCAAGGGCCAGCTGCAGCCATTCGCAGGAGATGGGCCCTGTGCTCACTGGTGGACCCACTGGTGGCAATGGGGGGCCAGGACATGAGCAGAGCTAAGGTACCCCGTCAAACTGGACGCAGACACTTACTTCCAGATCCATCCTTGACTCGAGGGCCTTCCGGCTTGGCCTCAGAAATCATGTTTGCGTTGGCGTTATTCTCCATCTCAATCACGAAGTCGCCGTCCTCATCAAACTCAGGGTGACTGAAGATCCAATCCAGGGCTCTCTCCAGATTATGATTCTAATAAAATAAAACATGCCTACAATGGACACACAGTCCCCAAACCGCACAATCCCTGGCTACTGGAGGCAGAAGGTGGAGCAGATAGGGCAGGAAGCCTAAACTCACTAGGCCTTACGTGCCTTGTGGCTCACAGTGGCTCAGTGGATGCAGTCAACATTCAGCAAATCCAGGCCCAGGCCTGTAACTGGATCACTGAGAAACCACTCCACGAAGCTGAGCAGCCTCCCAAAGGCTACCTCAGGGATCCTCAAACTACGGCCCACGGGCCACAGGTGGCCCGCCAAGGACATGTAACAGGCCCTCCGGGTGTTTTTGTCACCCCTCTCTTCCTGCTTAGCCGCCGACTCATCCTGAGCCTGCAGTGAATTTGTTCAATTTTTTTTATATGTTTCCTGCATGCAATTTTTTTTTTTAACTATAGTCCAGTCCTCCAATAGTCTAAGGGACAGTGAACTGGCCCCTGTTTAAAAAGGACCCCGGGGCTACATCAATCACGGCTCAGCATGTCATGGCTCAGCATATGGACAGATGCTCATCACTGCAGCACCGAGAAAGCAGATAAATCTCTGTGTAGCCTTCCCTATGGTCACACGTTCCACTCCACACGGCGGCATGTTCTTCAGGCAAGCCAGCAGCACAGAAAGGGGTTGCTATGAGGATGTGGTGAGAACCTCCTCTGCCCAGACAGTGGAGGAAAGGTGGATGAGTACCTTCTGGCTAACCTGGAGGCCTCGCTGTCTGGCGATGGCTCCAGGTAGTTAAGCAATTTTAAAGCTGAACTCCAGGCTGAGCTCCGGTGGCATGAAGTGGTTGAGTGCGGGACTGCGGTCCGTGGGCTTGGCGGTTCAAATCCAGCAGCAGCTCTCAGGAGCAGCACTGGGTAGCGCCCATGACTACCAGAGGCAGTGATGCTCCCCGCCAAAAAAAAAGCTGAACTCCATGCAATTCAAGCCCATTAACCATGAACACAACCCAGCTTTGGCTTCTGGTTCAAGAATTTGTTAAGATCCAGTCAGCACTTCCCATGGATCAGTCAGCTAGTAAAGGACACTGGGGCCTGGAAAGAGGCCTGAGTGAATCAAGCAGTGTCTGAGCTCATCTGAGCATCTTAATAGGATGTCAATGTCTGCAGCCACATGGCCCCCAGCAGCCAGGCACCAGCCACTTGGACCTCCACTTAGAAACCAAACAGGCGACCCCCCAGGACAGGCGAGAAAAGATCTGCAGCTCATCTACACTGGAAAATGGATTAATAGTGCACTGAGAAAGGATGGGCTAAAAAAATTAATTTCTCACATCTCTGAGTGGTGGATCAGAGCGCTACAATCTTGCATGGCTGTCCATGGGAGCTTCCAGACTCAGACAGACCAGGCAGAAAGATCTGGTGATCCCCTTCTAGAAACCCAGATGATGAAAAACCCTACGGATCACAACAGCCTGACCCACAAGTGACCATGGGGATGGTGCAGGGCCAGGCAGCCTTTCCTGCCCTTGAGCCTCAGGTCACAAGGAGTCAGGGTTGATCAACAGGAGCCAACGACTACCAGAAGAACTTCTCTCTCTACAGGGAATCCCTGTGAGCCGTCCAATCTTACCTGTGGGGACTTCCGGGAGGCTTTTCATCCTGGTCTTTCTGAACACCAAACCTCACACATCTTTCTTCTAAGGCAGGGGTCCTCAAACTTTTTAAACAGGGGGCCAGTTCACTGTGCCTCAGACTGTTAGAGGACCAGATTATAGTTAAAAAAAACAAAAACAACTATGAACAAATTCACTGCGGGCCCAGGATGAGTCGGCTGCTCAGCAGGACTGGCAGCAGCAAAAAGGTGGGATAAATGTCCTCAGCAGGCCGAATGTGGCCCGTGAACCATAGTTTGGAGACGCCTGTTCTAAGGCCACTAGCAAACAAGTTCAAAGTTAACTATGCGGGGCCATAACTAACACACAAAATGATACAGAGTTGGATATTCTGTTTCAATATCTTGCCCCACCACCATTTGTCTCTCAGTTGGTCGTACTGTGGTGGCTTATGTGTTAACAGCGATGGTGGAAACGTATGTCACCAATATTTGAAATAACAGCCGAGTCACCCAAAGTGAACAGGTTTCAGCAAAGTTTCCAGACTAAAAAGAATCTCTGAAGACAGGAAAGGCTGTCTACTCCAAAGGAGTTAGCCACAGGAAAGCTTAGGGGTAGAAGTAAATCTTATTAGACTCTAAAACCCTCGTGAACAGCAGAAGAAGGAAGATAAGAGTGTTTCCGAAGATGAGGATGAAGTAAAGTCTCCGAAACCTTCGTTTGCTGTTGGAGCAGCACTCAAAATGAGAAGACAAAGCTGTCCATGTCTATGAATCATTGGAACTCAGAATGTATGATATGTGACCGTAGAAAAATAGGAAGTCATCCAAAATAAAATGGATGTATCAGGATCGATACCCTAGGCCTTAGTAAGCTGAAATGGACTGGTTTGGGCCATTTTTAATATAGACAGGAAGCTTTATGGGCTAGTATCCGGGGAAAGACAAATCCAAGAGGAAGGGAATCCCATTCATCATCAAGATGGACACGTTCAGGTCTATCTTGAAATTCAACGCTAACTGGGAGGGGATGATCAAAGCATGGCTGTTACTTGGAGGACTACGGCGCCCCTGACCTGGCCATGGCATTTTCAATGGCCTCCTATGCACATGTGGGAGCTGGCCACTGAAGGAAGACTGAAGATGGAGCCATGCGTGTGAACTGTGGTGCTGGCCGAGAGCTGGGAAAGTACCGTGAGCTCTGAAAAGAGCCAACAGTCTGTCTTCACAGACGTAGTGCCAGAAGGCTCCCGAGGAGCAAGGAGGGTGAGACTCTGTCTGTGAGGAAGCTGAGGATCAGTGAAAAGGAGGAAGGCCCGCAACGAGAAGAACTGGCACAGCAGCTGCAACCACGGTATCAAGTACAGTGCAGGGGTGAGGGCTGCAGGACCAGGCGGTGTTCTCTTCTGCTGGGCACAAGGGCACTGTGAGGTGGAAGCAGTGTGATGCACCGAACAGAAACACCAGCTTGAGTCCCGGCTTATGATCTTCTGTTCTGAAATCCTCAGCACCGACTCCCTTAAACACTCCTGTTTGAGCTTCTTAGATATAAGGAGCTGATATACCTTTGTGAGTCAGGTTATGATATCCTCAAACAAACATGCTTCCAAGGGATCAAAGGGCATCGCAAAATCCCCATTGCTACCGTTACAAATACAGACGAACCCCAAACAGAGGCAGGCAAGTACATACATGTGTACAGAGCCACACACAGTCAGTCTCCCAGGCTCACCGTGGCTCGAAGTGCCTGAATGGCTTGGTTTCTCTGGAACCCCATGGAGGTGATGATAGCTACAATTTCCTCTGGAGGCTGGTTATCCAAACCAGTAGCACCGAAAGCTGAGGCTCCCACCGAAGCTGTTCCTCCATAGCCAGGTAGGGTCAGCGGCTCCGCAAAATCTAGGGAAAATGATCAGACTCAGGCCTGTTTATTTGAGGTCTTGAATATACAGCAATTTAGAGCTTAGGAGGAAAGATACCTACAAAGTTACAATAATCAAAACAATATGGTACTGGTATTAAAGGCAGCTGTGAATCACCAACATCGAATTCAGGCTCCAGAAGTAAACCTAACTGATATTTTTATACAATTGCCAAGATCATTTAACCAATGAATCAAACTTGACACAATGGCAATGGGTTTAGGTATAAAGAATAGCCTATTTAGCACATCAATAGAAAGATAAAGAAGATCATCAAGATAGGCAAAGAACAAACATCAATGTGAATGAAGGGGAGGGAGAAGTGAAGGTTCAAAGCCCATTTGCAGACAATTGGACATTACCTCACAGAAGGGTCACAGGAACAGTCGAGCCAGTCAGGATGCAGCATAGCAGTGACGAAGTATACAACTTTCCTCTAGTTCTTTAATGCTTCCTCCCCTCCACTATCATAACCTCAATTCTAACTTACAAATCGAGCTAAACCAGAGCATGTACACTAGTACAGATAACAGGAAATCCAGGGCAGAAAAACAAGACCAATAATGAGAGTAGCTCTACCAGGAGGATAGGGGGAAGGTGGGAGGAGAAAGAAGGACCCGATTATAATGATTGACACTTAAACATCTTACAGGGGGAGATGAACAACAAAAAAGTGGATAAAGGAAGACAACAGTCGGCATAAGACCTATATCTCATGCCATGCACAAAAATAAATTCAAGGTGGGTCAAAGATCTAAATGTAAAACCCAAAGTTGTCAGGATCAACAATGAGAAAATTTGGACAAATCCAAGTGCCCTAATACAATGCAAACATACTCTGTGAAAGACAAAATAGATGAGTGGGATCTATTAAAAATAAAACACTTGGGGAATTCAGGACAGATGATCCCTTTCAGACTAGCAGTGGGTGTGGTGATACAGGGAAGGCGGAGGGAGGGTGGAATGAAAGAGGGTAACCAATTGCAGGAATCTACATATGATCTCTCTGGAATACGTACAGTGGGGAAATGCGTGAAGGGACACAGAGGACTGAATACAATATGAAAAAGTAATAACAATGTGCAAATTATTAAGGCTTCAAGGGAAGGGGAGGAGGAGGAAATATGGGAAGCTGGTACTGGGGGCCTAAGTGGAGGGAAGATGTTTCAAAGGTGATGATGGCAACAGGTGTGCAAATGTGGTATGCATACAATTGACATGTGTGTTAATCAGGATGGGAGTTGTGTGGGCCCCAATGGAATGATTTAAAAAAAAAAAAAAAGGAGGGAGAAAGAGGAGCTTATACCAAGGGCTCAAGTATAAAATATTTGGAAATGAAGATGACAATGTGTGCACAAATGTGCTTGATACAAAGGATGTATTGAATGTTATAAGAGCTGTAAGAGCCCCCAATAAAATTATTGAATAATAAAATAAAAGTTGGATGTTTATTTAAAAAAAAGTAAACCCCACAGATATAACAAAAAACTGATTAATAAAATCTATAGTATACTATAATCTTACAACAAGAAAAAAAAAACTAACAGCCCTCTGAGAAGGTGGGCCAAGGACCTGAACATACAATTCACAAGCGATGTGAATTAGCGTATTAGCGTATAGCTAATAAACACATAAAGCAATGCGCCCAATCATTAGCCACCTGGGAAATACAAGTCAAAACAACCATGAGATACTACCTAATGCCCATAACAGTAGAACGATTTTTTTGAAAACTGAGAAAAGCAAATGCTGGAGATGGTGTGGTGAGATTGAAACTCTTATCCACTGCTGGTGGGCTTGTAAATGCATAGAGACACTATGGAAGCCAATATGGTGATACCTAAAACTGATGGCAATTGAAATACCATATGATCCACTAGTAATCATACACCAAAAAGACTTAAAGAAACAGACCACAAACAGATGTTTGCTCCCCCATGTCCATTGCACCACAGTCCACAACAGCAAGAAGCTGGAAACAGCCTGAATTCCCATCAGTAACGATTGGATAAAGAAGCTCTGGTATGTACACACAGTAGAATACTATACATCCCTAAAAAAAAGAGGGATGAGATTATGAAACATCTCAAGTCATGGGAGGAGCTGGAAGACATTATGCTGAGAGGTCAGTCCAGTACAATCATATTAAATACTGTATGAGTGCACTGCTGTGGAAACAAGCACAGAATGGCCACAAGCTCAGGCCTGTAGGGCATCCAGGCTGGGGGGTCAGACACCCTGGTAGAGAGTCAATGAACTAACATCATCCCCTCAAGGTTAAGTATTTTTAAGGTCACCTGGCCAGAGGACACCTCACGTCAGCTGGTCAAATGGTCAAGGGAAGGGGATATTGGCTATGGTGTGCTTGCCATGTGAATCTATTATTAGGTGTCCAGAAAGGTAGAAAACTCTATCAGAGGGATGAGAGATGCTGATGGGGAAAACAATGCAGCAGGGAGCAAACACATCTGGGGGAACACAAATGCATGTCTGTTGGCAGGAGAAGAGGGAGGACTGACCTCTGATTGGAGGAAAGAATGACTGAAAATGCTTTGGGGGGACACTAGGTGGGGAGTGCTTTGGTGGTATTCACTGAATGGGCCACATTGACCCAGGCTTTGGGGTGCATCCTGGGACCCAGGCTGGGTGCTGTAGAATGCTGGGACACTGAATCCTGCATCTTCAAGTTGCATGACCTTCTCCAGAGGCTGCATCAATGAGATCCCCTGAGGAAACTCCACTGGGTGAACTGGACTCTACCTCAGACACATTTATAACCTGAGGACTTACATCATAACATACATGGGGTCTTGCCCTATATGCCATATTAAGATATGTATTATTCTGGTAAACCTGTGACGGACAGTCTGTTTTATTTTGTTTTATTTTATTTTGTTTCTGTTTGTTCACATTAGAGTGTATCTCAGAGGTGTTATGTCCTTGGGGGTCACCCTCTTGAAGTTGTGTTATATATTTTTCTGTGTTTTGGTAAATGAAACACAGGAATGATAAATATAGAGAAAAAATAAGTGGAATAAAGGTTTCAGGGTGGGGAGCAAGGGGTGAGGGGTTGTATAGAGGTAGGGAATAAAGGGAAGACAATGTCAAGAAGTCCAGGTAGAAAAAGTACGTTTGGAAACCGATTATGGAAGCAATTGTGCAATTCTGCTTGGCATGACTGAACTATGAAATAATATACATATTAACTCCCAATTAAGAACACATTTTTAAAAGTAAAAGTGGGCAAACAACTTGAATAGATATTTCTCCAAAGAAGACAAACAAGTAGCTAATAAGCATATGGGAAAGTGATAAACATTCGTCATCAGAGAAATGCCAATCAAAGCCACAATGACACAATTTTACATGTCGTAGGATAAAGATAATAAAAATAAAACAACAGTAATTGTTGAAAAGAACCACAGTAAAGAATATAGAAGTCTCACATAGTGCTAGGAGAAATGCAAAATGGTATCGCTGCTTTGAAAAACAGCCTGCTGGCTCCTCGAATGTTAAAGACAGAGTCACATAGGACCCCGCAATGTGACATAATCTTGTAAAGGAACCTTTTCTCTTGGATCCAGAGAATTAACCTTGGAGGAGCTTTGGTCTGGAACTTCCAGACCACATGTGGGAATCTGTCAGCAGTTAGACTACAGAAGAACCTCCCCAGAAGCTGATAACAAGTTGCCTTCAGAGGCATGATTTTTCCCTGTCCTATAGACTGGCTGAGCAAAGCCTGAACATGGAAGCCAAGAGAACTTCCTGGTTGGTGAGAACGTCTGGAGGTGAATGCACTCGGGGAACTTGAAAGCTCCGACGTCATCTGATAACTCTTGCATTTCTATCTCTTTGCAGCTGTTGCATCGTGTCAATTCCGACCCATAGTGGCCCGATGCACAAGAGAACAAAACATCCTCACAATCAGATCGTTCCCACTTCCAAACCCAATGCTGCAGCCACCAGGTCAATCCATCTCCACACTGAGGTCCTTTTATTTTACCAAAGGTGACATCTCTCTCCAGGGACTGATCTCTCCTGACCCTATGTCCAAAGTATGTAAGACGAAGCCTTGCCCCCTTGTACTTTTTAAGCTATTACAACTGTCGTGTTGGTGGTGGTATAGACCCCTGCGGATTCACTCAAAGACATATTTAGAACCCACAGGGATCGTGGGGGTCAACCCAGAGAAAGCAAAGGTGCTGGGTGGGCCGCAAGTTGGTGGCCACTATCCTAAAGGGACAGTGGGGAACAGTCCTGAATTTGGGGCTAGCAGGTGAGAAGACTGGATGTCACTTGAACTCCCCAAACTTGAAGCTGAAGAATGGTATGCTCCCTTCTAACTTGTGAACACTGATCCAGAGAGAAAAAGAGAGAAGGAGCCCGATATGGAGACAGCTGGAATGACAACAGACTTGCAGGAGTCTGAGGACCTCCAGATTTTGAGTGCTAGATTCACGAGGATCCTTACCAACCAATGCCCAGAAGAAATAAAAACGCATGTCCAGTCGACTGCATTATTCTTGACGGCCAAAAAGTGGAAACAGGGCTGAGGCGGTTGGCGTAAGTGGTTGAGTGTGGGACTGCGGCCCGCGGGCTTGGCAGTTCAAACCCAGCAGCGGCTCTCAGGAGCAGCGCTGGGTAGCGCCCACGACCACCAGAGGCAGTGATGCCCACAAAAAAAAAAAAAAGTGGAAACAATCCAGGTGTTCATTCACTGAGGAATGGATCGATAAACTGGGATATTATTCATCAATGGGAAGGAAAGAAATCTGGCACGTGCTACAGCATGGACACAACTTTAAAATATTCTGCTAAAGGAAAGAAGTCAGACACCAGAGACCCTATATCTTATGATTTCATTGATACAAAGTGTCTACAGTGGTCAAGTCCACAGAGGCAGAAAGTAGACTAGAGTTTGTCAGAGGCTGTGGAAGGAAGAAATGAGAAATTAATGGGTCTGGGGTTTCCATGGAAGAGGCAGAAATGTTGTAAAGTTCGGTAGTTGTCATGGTTGTTCAACTCTGCACTGAACTGTACATTTTACTTTTTAAAATTTTTTTTAAAAAGAATTTTATTGGGGGATTTTATAGCTCTTATCACAATCCATACATCCATCCACCTTTGTACATATGCTGCCATCATCATTTTCAAAACATTTTCTTTCTACTTGAGCCCTTAGTATCAGCTCACCGCTCCCACTCACAACCACTACCTTCCCTCTTTCATGAACCCTTGATAATTTAGAAATTATAATTTTTTTTCATGTCATACACTGACCGCTATCTCCCTTCATCCACTTTTCTGTGGTTCATCACCCTGGGAGGTGGTTCTCTGTAAATCACTGAGATCGAATGAACTGTACATTTTAAAAAGGTGAATGGTATCTCAAGAAATCTACAGTCTTCGAAGAGAGAGAGAAGAAAGATGGAGATAATGTGCTCAGTTAGCTTCCCCAGCCAAGTACCCCATTGCAGTTGGGCATGGATTTTGGGGACACATTCACAGAGGGCATGGCAGAACCAAGGCTTCGTACAGCAGAAGGTCACTCTAACTCCAGAGCTGCACGCCATTTCCCAACCACCTACCTGACTCCTCCATGTGAACAATGATCCAGTTGAAGGCCACCTCTGCTCCCATGTTTCCAGTAAAGTACACGGCCTTCCGACAGGCTTCTAGAGGGAAGCCCATCTCAGCGAGCTGCATCACTGCTGACTCGTCGATGTCCGAAGCTGCGGAGCAAGCATAAGACAAGGTCCTATTGTTGCACCTTGTCTCAGATTCCCTGCACCACCCCCAGCCCCACTCCCACCGAGGGCTAAAGAGCCCACAAAAGGGCTATTTTGTTGGGTGTGGGGGTAATGGTTCTACTTCATTTGTGTTTGCTTTCAGCCACTCAATATTATATTAAGCTATTTATGCTTAGCTGATGTGTTCGGCCTCAATAATGAAAGTAAGAGGATCGCTTGAACAATCCAAGAACTCAAAGACAATTCGCCTAATTTTGTGTGGGACATGTCATATGGCAGTCACCTCATCTGGTGTCAATTTAAGGATTAAGAGTGTGGGGGTGGAGACTAGCCTGTCAATCTAGTCGCTGACTAGCCTGTCAATGAGACCTCTGTGTGGGCATGGGCTTCTCCTGAGAATTCTGGGGAATGTGGTCATTCCTTCTTAGAGGCAGAGACACTGTCTCTCTTGACTCACTCCCTGGAAGACATTGCAGCTGACAAGACACATGGCAACATGCTGAGAGATCCTGATTCCTGGAACCTGGAGGAGCCACAGCAAGACCCCTGCCATGTTCAGATGCTTCTACCACCACTGGATACAAAAGACTCTGTACCCACTGGCCTGTGATTGTCCTGGTGTCATTGCACATGCTTCGTGAGTCTGAAGAAGACTTTATAGATTGGTATTGGACATGACTAATATCAGACTTATGACCTTGCACTGGACTGAGTTGGGATGTTTGCGTAATGTACAGTTGTTCTTGTATATAAACTATCTCTTATATAGATGAGTGTTTATGAATTTGTTTCTCTAGTCTACCCGGACTAACACATGTAGTGTATCTCAGAACTTCAGCTCCCCTGATCATTCCCCAGACCTCTCTACTCAGCCTCTCTTATGACTGAAATAAAGCAATATCTCCCAGCCCCAAAGCCTGCTTCTTACATCTCACAGGAAGCTCCAGAAGACCTCTAGACCCACCTAGCATCATTAGTAAATAATCAACTGTGGGAATATAGAGCCCAGATGTTAAGTATAGAAGGTGAGGTTATGTTTCTTAATTGTATCCAGGTAAGCAACGATATTAAAAAAGATGGCTTTGCAAACCCCAGATTCAGAACAGGAGGAATCTGCTTTCTTTTCTTAATAACACATTCAGATCAATATAGATGGATGTGTATACACATATATCTATGTACCCCCATACAAGCTTGTGCACACACACACACACACACACACACACCACTTTCAAATTGTACCAAAGGGGAGACAGAACACAAGAGAGCACAAAATACATCCCTTTTGTTTTCTGGGTCTTGATGTCTTTACTAAAATTGACCTTGCCTGAAAAATGGCAATATAAAGAAAAACTAAAGAATAACTGTAAGCAACAGATCCAATATTCCAAGACAGGGCTGAATTAGCTGTCAGGCTAATGACCATGTAACCCTGCAGGGCTACATATGAGAGAGCTCTAAAACATTCATGGAAAACTCTAATAAAAACATAGAGAGATTTTCCCACAAAGTTTCTGAAGGCCCCTCATCCTTCATCACCATGTCACTTGTTTATCACTACTAGGAGCTCAGTTTGTAAGCAAAGACCTGTTCTTGAGAGGGGCAGGGGAGTCAAGGGGAGAGGCACAGAGCCGAATACAGAGAAACACCCCTAGGCTGGACACCCACAGTCAAACATGCCCGACAATCCCAACTGTAGGACACTGAGAAAAATGGTTATAGATACATACGGTCTATCAACTGGTTCATCAGACGATCTGAAAATTAAGAGAGAGAGCCCAAAATGAAGTCAAACCACGTCAAAGAGTTTTAGAAAAAGCCCAACAATTGACCCAAACTCTCAGACGCCTGGGGCCCTCCAACTGTTTTCAAGCACTCAACCACCTACAGGCCTCTGGAGGCTACACAAGGGGAAGATAACTAAGGGATGTCATGGTTGTCATCCTCAGGAGACGCCTCTGTCAACAGAGGAAAGGGGAAAGGCAGAGGCCACCCTCACGGCCAGAGCTGGTACCTTTCGAGTCATCAGGAATGACTATGGGGGGGCTGATGTCTGGAAGTTCCTCCTCTCCTGGCTGTAAGCCCCTGGCTCGGAGGTGGTTGATATCAAGTAGGTCTGGCATATCCACGGAAACATCTGTAAGACGAGAGAGATTGCAGTCAATAGCCTCTCAAGAAGCCACTGCCACCTTAATCTAAACCCAGTGCCCACCACTAACACTGCCTGCGTGTGGCTAGGTGGAGCTGAGGTAGGCTTTTCAGTTCGCCGCAATAAATCTCTGGGCTGGCTAACCAATCATGGCTGATTCAATAATCATGGAGAACCTGAGGAACAGTACATGGGGTGTCAAGACTGCGCACGGAACAAAAATGCATTATGCCAGAGGTCACACACAGGCAGCCCACGGGTCATTTGTGGCTCAAACAGATTCTGTTGGATTTTTTTTTAATGATGGTAGTAAATTCCACCTTTTCAATCGAAAGATTCCATTAAAGTAATAATCATTATTTTCTGCCTACTAGGAAAGAACCCAGACCTGTAGCACATTCTCATGTAGTTAATAAATGCCTGTGGCTGACCTTGGACTTCCACTCCAGACAAGGGGCGTTCTCTATGATCTTTTAACACAGACCCCACCACTCCCTATTGCCTCCACACGCCTGAGCATCTCGTCTGTGTCTTTCTGATTCTTAGAGCAATGACTTGCCAGCCCAAGAAAGACAAGCTGGCAGCCAGTCCCCTGCACCCCTTGCATTATCCTCTGTCCTTTGGGGGCATTTGTGTCTTTAACTCCTGGGTTAAATGTTTCCTCTAACCATCGGGGCCTTTGAGATTATTTGAACGAAGGAAATAAATTGTGTGTTTTATGACTAAATCAATTCCAAGAAGCATAGTCTTGGGGGTACATTTTTATCAAAAAAGAAAGTGTCACAGTTCGGTTGCTACTGTATTGATTGAACGGCATTGAAAATGTCATCAGTCTGACAGTGGTCAAGATTTAGTGTTGTGCCTTTTCAGTGACAGTAGTGCGGGAGGAAGTTTGTCCAAATGGGAGTTGAGGATATCTCTTCTGGGCTAGCGAACAGAACCAGTTCTGAAGCCACCACCCAAAGAACCAAGCTTAAAAAAAAAAAAAAACAAATTTCATTTCTCAGTGAGTAGCACAAACAAACAGAATGTCTACCCAACCAATAAAATCAACCCGATTGATCCTCCAGGGAAACATTCAGGTTCATTAAGAGCCTTTGACATTTGGCATGTCAGTGGGCTCTAATTCAAGATTTCGTTCCTCTACAGAAACCCCAAGGACAAAAGACAAGTCAGACTACGTGATTCAGCAAATGCAGAATATGTGCGTTTTCCCTCCCAGGTACTGGTTGAGCCCAGAGAGGACAGCTGAGGGACCAGTGTCCTGCCCCCGGTCCTCCCTGCCCACAAAGCTCCACACCAGGAAACGTGAGGAGCATCAATAACTGCCCAGCACAGTTTCCGCAGCAAAGACAGACTCTGTACACTGTCCAGCCTGGAGAAATCTGGAAAATGACTCAGGCTGATTTTACTTTTTTTTTTAACCTACCCCCTTCAGTGGAGTACTTAAGTAACCAGTATGGAGATCCATGATTTGTTTAAGTACTCAGAAACATGGAAGCTTAAAAGGTTCGCAAGTCGTCTAAGGCAGTTGCTTCAGAAACCACATGGGGTACACCTGTACACCCTTCCGCACCCCCAAGAAGGAGAGGGCATACTTCACAGGAGATGACCAGGGTGCAGAAAACGGCCCCATGCAGTCTCAGGAAGATGAAGCTCTGGGGGTGCTCGAGGACCCTCCAATTAGCAAGAAGGAAACCTAATGATGACAATTCGATTACCCTCTGCTGACTCTGTAATGAAACCAGCTGCACAATCAATACGATGTCTGGGATGTGAGGGAGAGTATAAGTCACAGCTGCCTATTTCAGATGCCAAGGGGGAGGAGTCCAGGCAGTCTCTGGGTTACCAGTATTTAAGAACTTGTAGACAAGCCATACTGATACACAGGTTCTTAGGCAGCCTTCCATGAGAAGTCTTTTCAACACTTTAAAAGCTCCACCTGAGGCACGTGATGGTGATGGTGCCGAAGAGTTTGTGTCCAGCAGGGGCTTTCTTCAAGAAGCCCTGGTGATATCATGGTTCGGGCAGTCAGCTGCTACCCAAGAGTTCAGCTGTTCAAACACACCAGTGGCGGCAGTTGGCCCCCATGATGATTTTCAGCCTATGGGAATTTCCAAACCCCACGGGGCAGTGCTCTCTGATTTTCAGGGCTTGGCTCAGTCATCCCAAAGAGAGGACAAGTTCCTCTAACTTGGAAGGTGGAGTAGAAGTTGTCAGTAACCTGAGGTTCATAAGCCGGGAACTGCCTGTAGCTTCCACTACTCGCTACTCCTCACGTGGTCCTGGGACCTGCAGGACCAGCTGGAGCACAGCACTCTGGAATTCAGCCACCACTCCCAATCTGTGGAATCAGCCACTGCACTTCATCCAAACCCCCCTTTGTGTGCACGTGGAAGTTAGAACAGCGGTGCTATAATTATAGGATACTGTGAGGATTCTGTTTTCACCCCGAAATCCAGCCATTCCCAAACTCCTTAGTGGTGGGAAGGGTTTGTGCGTGATAGGTTTTACGGCTGCTATGTCTAGTGCACTCTGATTCGAGAGAGCGGGATGGGCAGGGGGATGAAAGTAAAAGAAGGAAACAGAACGGATTCTGGCACCGACCGCCTGGGCTCTCTCACATGCCGCGTGTTCTAAATGGCTACGGTGGTGTTTCAAGCAAACGCATGCAAAAGATACCTACCAAATTTTTTGGGAACCCAGTCAAGACCAAAAGTGAACTTCTTTATCTGCACTACCAAGTACTCGGGGAATGAGGCAAAGCGAGATGTTCTGGGAAACACAAGGGGATTAGATCAATGAAACGAGGCAATAAGAATTGTGCACACAGTTCATCAAAGCATCACAAGCGCTCTGAGGCACACCTGTCGGTGACTCGGGGTGGGGAAGGGGGGTTCACAGACAGGATTCACACTCACAGATCACACTCACCAAGCAGCTTCCTCCCAGGCTTTTCACGAAACCAAAATGGTTAACACCAGGGATTATTGCCCCTCAGAAATGATAGCGGGGCCCCTTCAAATTCTGCACTGGATTGTGGCATTCTGCATTTTAGAAAATCCTTTTCAGCCATAAGCATGTGATTTGTTACAACTCATGCTAGAAGTTAGGTGTGTGTGCAGACACATAGGCGAATGTGTGAAGAAGAAAAAAAAAACTCCAACGTGCCCCAATACCCCCACCTCAACTCTTGAGAACCCCTATTTTAAACATAGCTAGCGTCTGGAGAGTCTGTCATTAAAAATAAGGTTGACTGAAAAGGTCAGGAACTCTGCAAAGTCCCCTGTACCTATACTCTGGGTCGCATGGATCCTTGGTGTGCGGACAGGAGAAGTACATGAAGCAAGTGGCTAAAATAAATCATTCTGGGCCTTCGATTTTAAAATGAGTACAGGAGTCAGTGTCTCAAGTTCCTCTTTCATCTTTTCGGAAAAGCAGAATTGTAGACACAGCCACTCACCTGCACACCTGAGTCTTGGCGCCTACAGCTCATTCTCCCTGTGAAAGCATCACCCTTACTTCACATGACTAGTTCTATCTGAATGCCAAATATGGGATTGGTGGGAATGGATCGTTTGTCCTTAATGGTCTGGAACTTTGATGGCTAGGGGGTGGGGCCGGTGTCCAAGGGAAAGGAGATGAAGCAATACAGGTGTTACCTTGAGTCAAGGGAAAGAGAGTGAACCACCAACAGAAGAAATCAGAATGGGACAGATGGGCAAGGGCAAGCTAGTTGGGAGGAGGGTGGTTTCAGTGGTTGACTATGAAATCGATGAACTGAAATATAATCACCACCCACCCCACCCCCAAAAAAAGAAAAATTTTAAATGATCTGTTGACAAAAAAGATTCTAGAACACCTGTGGCAGCCACCTAATGTGGTAACAATTTGAGGATTGAAAGTGTAGGGGTGAAGTCTAGCCTGACAATCTGGAGATAGCCAATGAGACCTCTTTGGGCATGGTCTTCTCCTGAGAATTCTGGGAAATGTCATTCCTTCTTGGAGGTGGAAGACACTATCTCAGTCGCTCCCTTGGAGACATTCGACTGGCAATGCTGGCTCTCTGTGAGGCATCCCTGAGAAGAAGTCACATGGACCTGATGCAGCCAGAAACCTGGACCTGGAGAAGCCATGCAGAGAAACCTGCCAGCGCTGAGATGTTTACAACGCCACTGGATCCAAAGGCATTCTACCCATCTGGCTTGTGATTGTCCTGCATTCAGCACCACTGCCTGTGGTTCGTGAGTCTGAAGAAGACTTTATAGCTTGGTATCGGATATATGGGCTAATATCAGACTTGTGGGCTTGGACTGAACTGGGATGGGATGCTTTCTCAAT
Organism: Nesogale talazaci; assembly: GCA_004026705.1. NCBI lineage: Eukaryota > Metazoa > Chordata > Mammalia > Afrosoricida > Tenrecidae > Nesogale > Nesogale talazaci. The sequence goes on from PVJH01004057.1 coordinate 64,529, forward strand.
GTTCATCTCCTCTCGTATGTAAACCTCTCCCTTATATACATATGTTTAGGAATTAATTTCTCTAGTCTACCCAGGCTAAGACAACACCTCTGCTACAAGTCTGCTTTTTCAGAATTTGAAGTCTTTATTGGGCTGCATCTCCCCCCAAATTCATAAACAAATGCTACTGCTGCCCCCTTGTGTAACAGGACAGGAGCGAGAATGCAGGGACAGAGAGGGAGGAAGCCATAAAGGAGCCCTCCCTGCAGCTCTGCCTGCACATCTGCAACATGGATTGATTGCTTATGTCTTCCAGGGCTAGGCCACTTCCATGAAATGATGCAGAAACCACTTCCCAGGCTACAAACTGTGAAGGCTGTTTTGTCATCAAAAAACAACGTCTATGAGCTCTTAGACCCTGACTCCATCTGTTACTGATCTGAATTTTACCCTGGGCAAGTCACTTCAGCTCTCCGTGTCTCCATCACAAGGCTGGTTGAAGGACGCAGACGGTAACAACAGGGAGGCTCTCCAGAGACATCAGTATAAAAAATTGATGGAGCATGACCCTGGCTCACATTCCAGAAGGGTGTATGCCCTCAAGTTAGGTGTTCCCGTATTCAGAGAAGAGATTAAAAATGGCATTCTTGTTCAATGTAGCAGGTTCTCCATTTCTCCAAAAACAGGGGGTGGGGGTAGTCAGTTTCTTCCATCCTTTAGAATATACCAAAAAAGAGCATCTGATAGGATATTTTCAGCAGTCATTTCTGTGTATAACCAGTACTTCCATGATTTCTCTTACCAAACAAACTCAAATTCTGGAAAACGCCTGTGAATTCAACCAAAAGTTGGCAAGAGGTTCAGTGATTCACGTCCCAGGGGCTGTAAGACATTTCCAGCCGCTGATGGGTTTCAGGGTGAGGTGTCAACTGTAAATGGGGTCAAGTCAGGGCTGGGCTGGGAGGAGGAGAGAAATCACACTCATTTAACACAGCTGTTGCCTTGCTGTCAGGGACTGACTGATCCCATGGCCAGTGGCTCTGATGACACCCACATTGCCCAGCTGTGGCAGTCATGTACTCTAGTGCCAATTTGATTAAGAGTGTAGGGGTACAGTCTAGCCGGTCAATCTGGAGATAGCCAATGAGACCTGAGCATGGCTTTCTCTGAGCATTCTGGAAAATCTCGCGATATTTTTCCCAGGAAAGTGAGAGGCTATAAACTCAGTCCCGGGGAGATGTTCTACTGACAAGACAAGATGGTGGCATGCTGATAGACCCTGAGTCCTGGAAGAGCCAGAGGAGAAGCCACATGGGCTTACCCTATGGAACCAGATCTCTGGGACCGAAGAAACTACATGGAGACACCTGCCAGTGCTGAGATGCTTGGGAGGTCACAGGGAGACCCTTGCCAGCGCTGAGATGCTTCGACCTCCAATGAATACACAAGATTCTGCACCCACTGGTGATTGTCCTGGTGTCGTTGCCTGTGCTTCGTGAGTCTGAAGAAGATTTTATAGACTGGTATCAGACATATGGGCTAATATCGGACTTATGCCTGTGAACTGCACTGGGTTGGGATGCTTTCTATTCCTCTTGCATGTAAACCATATATATATATATATATATATATATATATATATATATATATACGTGTTTCTGAATTTGTTTCTCTAGTCTACCCAGACTAACACACCAGCATTCATGCCTCATAACCGCTACAGGGTCTTAAATGGAAAGCTACATGTGGTAACTGCTGCATAAGCATATACTCAATCTCAAAATGAATACTCCAAATTCATTAACTGCAGGTCTGGCACATCACGTTCCTTGGGTAAAGGCACCAAGGCCATACTTTGTGCACACTCTTTTCCTAACACAAATGTCTGGGATCAGATTTTTTTTTCTTGAAAAGCTATAAAAGTTAATAAACCACCACTAGGATGTAAATCCATTCCAAAGGATTGAGATGGACACACAGATTTAGAAGAATGGCTACCCAAGAGAAGGGAGGAGGTGTGGGTGGGAAGAGGGTAGAGGAAAGGTTTTATTTCATCTACATTTTCTTTACAATAAGAAGGAATTCATGTAAACCTTATGTGCTTAAAAATACATCATAAAACTATGGCTAAGACATCCCCTTACAGAAGGGTCGCAGGGAAGAGATGAACCACTCAAGGTACAGGATAGCAACAGTAAAATATGCAACTTTCCTCTAGTTCTTAAATGCTCTTCTCCCTCCCCCCTCCCCCATTATGATCCAAATTCTACCTTACAAATCCAGCTAGATCAGAGGGTGTACACTGGAGCTGGAAACATGGAGAATTCAGGACAGGTGATCCTTTCGGGTGAGAGTGGCGACACAGGAAGGTGGAGTAGACAGGGGGAACCAATGGTAGGAATCTACATATAATCTCCTCCCTGGGGTACAGACAACAGGGAAGTGGGTGAAGGGATACATCAGACAGTGTACGATATGACAAATAATGATAATTTGTAAATTATTAAGGATTCATGAGGAAAAGATAGTGGGGAGGGGGAAATATGAGAAGCTGATACCAAGGGTCTAAATACAAGGAGGATGTTTTTAGAATGATGATGGCAACAAATGTACAAATGTCTGTATACATTGGATGGATGTATGGATTATGATAAGAGTTCTTTGAGCGCCCAATAAAATGATTAAAAGAGAGAGAGAGAAATTAATACCAAGGGTTTAACCAGAAAGGAAGTGTTTTGAAAATCATGATGGCAACATATGTGCAAATACAATTTGCTACAATTGCTTGCTATAATTGATGTATGGATTAAATAAGAAATGTTAGAGCTTCCAATAAAATTATTTATAAATTTAAAAAACTATGGCTAAGACATAAGTAGGAGCTAATTACAGGGGCATCAAATTATTTACTGTGGCTCTTCTAGCCAAAGTCTGTAACTCTGAACAATGTTTTCCTTCACGGATCTGGTAAAATGGTGAGAGAAGATACAGAGTAATTGCAAACAGGAATTTCTGGAGTGCCATCCCGCTGTGTATAAAATAAGTCTAAAAGCAGGAGGCGGAAGCTCATGACAAGCAAGAACCAGGAGCCTGTCCTCGGGACCCAACATTATTGCACAGTGAGTGGCCTGGGTCCAGAGGACAGCTACACCATCAAAGGAGCAGAACGAGAATCGGGTTGCAGAACATGGAACAGAGTGATGAACTGCCAAGCCCACTGAGCAAAGAAAGCTGAGTGTCTTTGTGCAAGAGGCTGGCTTGCAGAGTGGGGCGGCTCTGGGCACTTAACAGGGGATGCGGGACTTGCTGACCCACAGAAGTGGAGCTGAGTGCCTTCAGGCTGAAGTTTACTAGCAAAGTGTGGGGTGCCTTTGAGTTAAATGCCTCCGAGTTGAGTTTTACAGCAGATGGGCATGTCCCTTTGGGCATTTGTTACCACACCTGAAAGAACGTTCTTGAACATGTCTTGATCAACAGCCTGAGCATAGCACCTACGCTGACCTGAGCATGTAGGAAAAAGATTCCACACGCCTGCCTGCTAGCCCCCAGGCTAGAGGCCAAACAGTGGAGAGCTACTGCCTTCCAGCAACATGTTAAACCTAGGCCTTTCTCAGAGGATGAGAAGGCTCGCTCCTGGCAGGGCACAGGCCAGGGAGATGCAGACCAGAGAGCATGTCACACCCTGTGCGGCAGAGACCCACAGTCCACTCTTCTGAAGGGCCGGAGAGGTTGCCAAGGGGCTGATTCTCATCTGCTGCTGCGTTTCAATGGGCTGCCACGTTCTGTTCCACCTCCCAGATTCAGGATTGCGGCACAGAGAGAGAATAAACAGCTGAAGAATCTCCAACCCATGGGCCTAGGTTAGAGAAACTATTTCTGCCACTCATTCAGTGTTAAAGGAGCCCTCGTGGCACTGTTCGGTAAGCACTGGACTGCTAACTGCAAGGTCATTGGTTCAAATCCACTAGCTACTCTTCAAAAGAAAGTTGAGGCTCTCTGGGCCCATAAAGATTTACAGCCTCAGAAACTCTCCGCAGGGTTGCCGTGAGCTCGAATCCACTCAATGACCGTGCATCTCTCACATTCATCATGCCAACTCACCGCACGGTGGCTGCCAGCTCACAGATCTCACACACACACACACACACACACACGCACAGAACTGAGCAGGCCCAAGATGAAAACTTCACCGACAACGGGCAACTAAGAGCTTAATAAACTATTAGTCCACATTTAGACATGGGAAAAATAATTGCTTTTTTAATCTGATCCTTCTTTAGCTTTTGAGCATGGCTTTGTTTCCCAACTGTTAGCAGATGAAGTCTACCATCTGAAACCAAGGGGAACCCTGCAGGGGAAGTTAGATGTGACCATCCCTTTGAGATGCACACACAGAGCTCTGAGATCCTGCAGCCTTTTATCCACGGGGAGACCAGAAGAGACGATCAGAAGGAAGCGGGTGAAAGAATCACCGAAAGTACTGAAATCTCAGGTCCAAACTTCCAGATCCAGCTGTGGGCCTCCATTGAACTCTTTTTCCAAAGAGGTGCCGCTGTGTGAACTGTTTCGGCAAGACCTTGCCAGAATGAAGTTATGAAGTCAAATATATCTTTTTGCGCCGGATAACTGACCCCAATATGTGGACATCAGAGGTCTCCTGAGCCTCTCAGGTAAGTGCCGTTCTGGGCACTAGTGCACATGTGGAGGTGTGTCCAGAAGCGGGGTCTCCCTGGAGGAACACAGTCCTTCAAGGGCTCAACCATACCTTCAATTCAAATATATTAGGAGAATAAAATCCATTACAATGCAGCTTCTCTCTTTTTTTTTTTTGTGGGAATCACTGCCCCATGGTGGGAGTGGGAGGCCCAGCCTTGCTCCTGGAGAGCTGCTGCTGGATATGAACCCACAATGCAGTTTCAACAATAAAAATGGATGTATCCGGTATCATTTTCCCATGAATCTTATTCCTGTCATGTTGAGGGTTTGTTTGTTTGTTTGTTTTGGCTGCCCTCTCTTGGAAAAAAGGAAAAATAGGAAGATAAATCCCTAGGAGAAGATGAACCCTAACTTTGCATTTAAAAAGTGGGATTCCCTCCCTGCCACACAATACAGATTATAAACCTCACTGTTTTTGTGGGCAGGTTTCACACAGGTGACCAGCCTGACATTGGGTGGGGCCGGGTCACGATGGGAACATACCACCCACAACAGGCACGTGTAGACACAGAAGACCCCCACCTCCACCCCACTCCTCACGGTCCCCTTCTCCCTCCCCTGTCACAAACCATCATTCAAACACACACACACACACACACACACACACACACACACACACATACACTAGTGACTGCGTGCAGACAGACAGACATGCACTCACACACTTACTTCACGCCTGCAGACTTGGCTTGGAGAGCACTGCTCCAGAAATCATCGACATTCTCTGGTTCCGAAAAGGCCTGAAGGCAGGCACTGAATGGGATCTTGGCCCGAACCAACTCGGGCAGGGGTCTTCGGTTGGCTTCTGCTTCCCTTCTTGTTAATTCATAGGCGATCAGCTCATCTGAGTAAAAGAGTACATAAACAACCTCACTGTGGCTCTTAACTCCTTGAGATGGAAAGCCGTGTCTTTGGACAATCCCTGGAGAACTTCCCGGCCAGGTCAGGACTGCTTGCCGGTTGCCCATGACAGAACCACATAGGCCTTGGAAGACTGTGCTTGGGGCCATCTTTGCGGTAGAGCTTGGCGGGCCGTTGGAACCACTCCCCAGTATGAGTCTTGTCCCTGGGAGACGGCAGGTGGGACCTAATTGCAAAGAAACTCATCCTTCAGCAGTCCAGAAACTACCTTCCAAGCATGAAACTTCACACCTTAGAACTTCCAGCTGAAAGAGACCCAAGGGCTGCCATGTCCTGCTACACAGACTGAGGGTCCGGGTCAAAATAAGCAGTAACCAAAACTCAAGCCAAATCGCTGCCATTGATTCAACTGTGACTCACAGAGACCCTGCAGAACAATAGGAAACTTCCTGGGTGGGTTTCTGAACTCCCAATCAGTAACAAAGCTGGGCCTAAACCCAGCCCACATCGCTCGCCTCTTCCACTGCCCCACAGGTCAGAAAGAGAGGAAGCTAAAACGTGCCGAGGGACCTAGTCTTGCCGATGCTCCGATGCATTAACATTTAAAAGTGCCCCAAAGCATTCCATTAACAGTGAGCGGTTCTAAAATGAAATAACAAGGGAAACAGAAGATAAAAACAAAGAAGAATGACCTCCCAGCTCCTAGCGTAGAACAGACACCAGGTCAGACGTCTCCTCACTCGTTCTCCCAGCAATCATCACTCGAAGTGGTGGAAGATGTGGTACAAGGAGAATGGCTGAGAGGGCTGGATATGCAGCACCCCACTCAACCACAGGTTCCCCAAGTTACTTGGCCTATAGCCCCCTTTTAGGGGGGAGGGGATGAATTACTCAGCATCTTCACCCTGGCAGTCAAAAGTCTTTTGTATGATAAGCATAATCCAAAATAGAATGCACATATCTGCTAGATAAGCAACACCCACAGGTACTGCTTACAGTCATCTTGCAGGATTTAATGTGGTGTTTCTGCCGGGCATGGTAGCCTCCGTCTTTCCGTCTTCAGAAAGGATACAATACACCATGGGTGTCGAACTCAATTAAAATGAGCAACTTTGATTTTGTGATTTTACTCATCTTCAGTAGTTAAAAGATTAATGAGGGAATTGTGTGTACTGTGCAGTATTGCCTTGCGCTTTCCTAAGTGCTATTTTCTTTATAAGATTTTTTTTGTTTTCATTTTATTTCAGAGCATCAAGGACCACCAAAAAAAATTACTTCCATGGCCCACGGGCCACCAGTGTGACACCCCTGCAGTACATCATACTGCAGGGCCATATGGCCCCTGGGGAAGTTGCCTAACACCTCCCTGTAGTAAACCACACTATGCCCAAGTGATACAGAGAGTTAATACCCAAAGCTCTTAACTGAAACTTTGGAAGTTAAAGTCTACCCTGAGGCAGTTTTGAAGAAAGGGGCTGAGATCTGCTTCTTAAAATTCAGCGACTGCAGGATGTGGGGCACAACGGGGGAGGGGCCTCCTCTCCTGAAGGGCTGCAGGTGGACAGGGTATATAGCTCTACTTGGATAGGCTCGGGGCCTGCTCATTTCCCTCTCTCCTTGTCCACACAGTGCCTATAAAAGGGACTCTCGAAGGGTATACATTTGCTCCTAGAAATATTCTCCAAATCAATTCTTAGGTACATTTAGAAGAGCACTGAAAGAGAAATTCTCTCGGGTTACCCAAAAATCCACTGCCAGCTGATTAGTTTTTAAGAACGCCTATGTGTCTACTAAGGAAACATTTGCCTCTCAATAATTTCCCCATATTCAAGCCCATGACATTAATCACATTCACATCTAGCAATCACCATTTCCAAATGTCTTCATGAGGATACCTTAGCCAGTACCTCCAGCCTCTGGCAGCCCTCATAAACATTGCTCTGTAGGCATGTACCTATGTCAGTCCTGTCATGTAACTGGAATCATAACACGATTCCTCCTTTTGTGTCTGAATTTCTCTGAATACATTTTTGAAATCCAATCCTTCAGCCAAAATCAGTGTACGATGCTCTAGTCCAGCGGCTCTCAACCTGTGGGTCATAACCTCTTAGGAGGGTCAAATGACCCTTTCACAGGAGTTGCCAGATTCATCACAGTAACAAAGTTACAGTGATGAAGCAGCAACAGCAATAATGTTATGTTTGGGGAAGGAGGGGTCACCACCACATGAGGAACTGTATGAAAGGGTGGTGGAGCTAGGAAGGCTGAGAACCGCTACTCTAATCTAATGTCTAGTAAATGACCACCAGGCATTCCCAGCAGTCCACTGCCAGAAACTACATTATAAATCGCCTTCCTGGAAAAGCAGCAGCTACAAATCAAGTGTCGAGAGCAGGTGACAGGAGATCAGAAACCGGAGCACCAAGGCTCATTCTGGATCAGCGATGGATGGAGGTTCCTTCAGAAAAGAAACCAAGCATGGACTCCACGTTCATTCCTCTCCTACTGGGACAGAACGGGGAGCTGGCCCGCCACTTGGTGAGCTTACAGACAGACTCAAAATCTCCCTGAATTGATACAAATGCAATTCCGACTTCTACAGAGTAGAAATCATTCCCTCTTTACCAGTGGCTGCCAAGTCCATCCCAACTCCTGGCTCCATACTAGTGGCGGGGAGGGAAGCAATTCTGATCTGATGCTGGTTTTTCCAAAGTCTACCCCCAGGCCTTTCTTCCCCAGCACCTCGGGTGGACTCCCACCTCCAACCCTCCTGTGCTAACCCTTGGCTCCCCCCAGAGACTACCATTTTATCTAAACACGTGTATCTAACTACCGCTTTCTAATGAGTGGAATAGATGGTGTCCCCTTCCCCAGCACAAGAGCTCAAAAACTGGAAGCTGCCCAGATATACAGGAATGGCCAGTGGTCCGGAGAAAAGCACTTCAGCAGCCTTTTGCCTCTTCCAGTACAGTAATGCGAAGTAACACGTCCTCTACCCTGCCTGGGAAGAACCACACTGGACTGCACGCAGGAGAAAGCGGCGTCTCCAGGCTGTGTCCCTTTGCCTCCGCATCTCTGTCTTCTCCCCTGCTTGAGACAATTCGGTGGGTCTCACTTCCACCAAGAGCCCTGTCCCCATTGTGCCCCAGGGGTCTTTCACACTTGGATGCCAAAGCTGTGCTACTGCGAAGGAGAACGCTGCTTGCACGTCTCCCAGGGGAACATGTAATGCTGATCATTTCCCTCGAAGATGAACCAGCTCATGGTCAATGTTGTTCAGAATCTTCTACGTACACGAGTGTATTACACACCATTTGCCCCCAGTGAAACTGACTCCAAACCTACCGGTTGACCAAATGTATGGGCGGCTAGAATAGCCTCTCTCCGAACCCTACAGACAACCTGGGATGGAGAAGCAGGGGAATGAACAGAGAAGTACAGACCACACACCACACGGGCTACGTCTGTCGACTCCTGCTTCCACGTACGCACCTGCTCTCTGCTACGAGGGCTTTCAGGCAGAAAGAAGCATCTGACAGCGTGTACCTTTGTTGGCTGCTGCTTCCATGGCCACAGGTAACTGCATCAGGTAATCCACCCTCTCCGTGTAACGGACTTTCCGGGTCTGACAGCACTGAATGCGTTCTTCCACCAAAAACCGGAAAACATCGCTTGGATTTTCTGAGCCAATGCGGTTCCGCTAAAGGTTGGAGTATCTTTGAGTTAGTAAGTTTCTAAATAATAAGCCGTGGATAAAAACTAGCATGAACTCAAAGACAATTCTAGTGCAAAGGCCTGGCAGTAATGACAATGTCCTTCCAGGCACGTCAGTTCATCAGAATATGTTCGGAGCAAAACTCCGGCCTTTTTATGAAGTCCCAGAATAGGGGAAGAAGCGAATCAATGATTACTCATCTCTGAGCAGCCATCAGAAACCAAGGGGGGAGAACAAACATTAAATAATTAGAAGAATGAAGGAGAGGAAGGAAGAGGAGGAAGCAAATGAAAATCAGGGAGGCCTGCTCTGGGAAAGGAAGGCATGTGTGGTGATTAGATAAATGCACTCAGATCATCCCGTACAGATAAAAAGGAAATTGTGCGCTAATCGGATAGGCCATGGCGTGGGAAAGGGCTCACGATAGGTTAAGTGGAAAACACGGCTCACAAAACAACACGTAAATAGGATGATAGAATGACAGGGCATTTGGAAAATCACACGAGACTCAGACACCAAAACGGATGTTTTCAGGAGCTCGTTCATGGGATGGGGGTGTTTCTTTTCTCCTGTATATTTTCCCCAATTTTCCACAACGAGCATGTGATACCTCTTTGAATTGTGTGTGTGTGTGTGTGTGTGTGTGTGTGTGTGTGTGTGTGTAGTTCTTGGTGGTTTTTTACAAAAACTAACATCACTAGGTCTTTACACAGGAATCTTCAGTGGCGTGGTAGAGCCTCAGGGTGTAATGTGACTTGACTCTGCTTGGACAGGAGTCGGGGTGGAGGGGTGTCATGGGACCAGCAAACACTCCCTGGGAGTCGCAAGAAGTTCTATCACGGAGATCAAACAGAGGAAGGCAGTGACTGGAAAACACCCCTCTCCTACTTGCAGACGGAAAGCACAGATGCATCCACCAATGCCTAGGAAATGAGGTGTGTGCAGCGCTTTGGCGAGCTAAGCAGGAAAGGGCTTCTTATGTCAGTTCTGAACGGGCTTGGACAGAGAGAGCTCTGTCGACGTGGGACTCCTCAGGAGTCGGGCACGCGTCTTAGCATCTTCTTTGAGCAATTCTGCAGAAAGGCTTACTTACTTACCTCTACGAGATTCACCAGGTGCAAGAAAAACTCCTGGGCGTCTTGCTGCCTGTTGGATGAGAATTCTGGGTGGCTCTTGCTTACAAAGGCTTTAAACATGCGTGGTGAGATCCCATTCTGTTGAGGCTAAAGCATGAAAATAGTATCACTGCACGATAATTAACTGGGAGGGCCGCATGACAGCCTGAAGGGTCAAGCAGAACAAGGGTGACCAGAAGCTCCCTCCGTGGTTCAGCTGAGAAAACTGGAGCCCCCAAAACTACCTCTGAACCAGAGTCAAGATACATTGACTCTGAACTGCGAGCCTGAGAGAAGACCAGGAAGGAGCTGTCTCTTCTGAAGACTCGGGAGTGATGCCCATGGGTGATTAACACACCCACATTCTTTTTTCTTTTATTTCAATCATCTTTATCAGGATTTTCAGTTCTATTTTATTTTTTAAAAAAATAAAAACAATCCCACAGAGGCCATTTATTGTGGTTGAGTAAGAACATAATGAATACAATAAGAGCCGTGTTTCCGAACTATATTCATAACAAAGAACAATTTAAAAAGGGGGGTGGTGGAGGAACTCTTGCCCTCAGTTTCTCACATCAATCATCATTTCTAGTTGGACACACTTTGTAGCAGACTAATGTAATTGCCTTTCAGCAGAATCTGTTCCTGTTCTTTTCTTGACTTTATTTTAGAATTAATCTCTTCTGCACCATCTAACACGAGATTCATGCACTCCTCAAAGCCCATGATACAGCCCTGTATTCACATGTTCACTTGCTCATAGAGCCACACCTGAATCCAGGATCTATTTTGCAAGTATCTGAAGATGAGGTTGATGGGTTGCACCATCACCTTCTGTACTTTCTGGCCTTGCCACGGTACGCCATAGTGGGAGCTCAGAGAGAGCTCTTACAGGTCTTATCACAATCCATATATCAAGCACATTTGTGCCTATGTTGCCATCATCACTTTCAAAACATTTTCTTTCTGCTAGAGCCCTTGGTATCAGCTCCTCTTTTTTCTCTCCTTCCCCCACCCTCCCATGCTCGTGAACCCTCGATAAATTATAAGTTATAATTTTCATGTCTCACACCATCCACTGTCTCCCTTCGCCCATGTTTCTAGGGCTCATCCCCAGAGGGTGGGGGTGAGGGGAGGAGGGAGGTATAAAATGTGAATCCTTGGGATCAGTTCCTCCCCCTTTTCTCCCTCCCCCACCACCTCCCCCTTACCTTCATGATATCACTACTACTCCCAATGCTGTTCCTGAGGATTTGTCACCCTTGGATTCCATGTTTTGAGAGCTCTTACCTGTACCAGTGTACATGCTCTGGTCTAGCTGGATTCGTAAGGTAGAACTGGACCATGATCGTGGCGGGAAGCATTAAAGAACTAGAGGAATATTATGCGTTCCATCAGGGCTATACTGAACCCTGATTGGCTCATCCCTTCCTTGTGACCCTTCTGTGAGGGGATGTCCAATTGTCTACAGAGGGACCTTGGGTTTCCACTCTGATCCCCCTCATTTGTGTAGCTACATTTGTATTGATGCCTGATGCCTGCTCCTGTCGACACCTCATGATCACACGGGCTGGACACCCCCGGATTCTAAACTCCAAGGATACCAGAGCTATGCTCACATGGCTTTCTTGCCCAAGAGGCGCCTCACGACCCAGGAGATGCAGGCTGGAGCTGCCCGCAGTGTGTGGGGGGTGGGGGGGCTGCCCTGCAAGCATCGGAGGAGCAAAGAGCTGTGCCCCAATTCTCTGTGGAAAGACCCAAGAGGGAACTCCACCTAGAGGCTGGGGCCACCTGATCACCCTCTGATGACTCACCAGGACCCTAAGAGGCAGGTAGCAGGGCCATGCCCATTTCAGAGCTAAAACACCTGCGAGTGACCGAGGAGGGCCTGATAGGTCTCTCAAGTCAAAGTATCTTCATGCCTGGCATCTCACACACCAGAAAGAGATCCAGGCTCTGCTGGATCCAGCTTCAGGCCCATGGTGGGAGAGACGTAGAAGTGTCTCGGGGCAACAAACAAATCTTGTCAATGAAGGGGGAAAGGAAGACCTCCTCATCCCCCTGTCAAGGTGACTGTGAGCCCACCCTCTTCTCTAAGCATCCCCATCCTCAGCTTCCAGGCCTCGCTTCCCTCTCTAGAAGTCCCCAGAACTTGTGATCCGGGTCTCCCTTAGCATACACTACCTTCTGCTCTTCTCCTACCCCTGGCTTGTTTCTGGCCCATGGGCCACCTCATAGTGCTCACAATAAGAAGTAGAGGGCACGCCTCACACTCGTTCCAGTTCCCACGGACATCCGGGGTGAAATCTACAGTCCAGAAACCACTGCTAGTCTACCTAATCCCACAGAGGCCACACATGACATAGAATCTCCCTGGGGCCAATCTCACCAATGCCCACGTGATACATCATAGTTCTGTTTTAAAAAAGGGGGAGGGATTTCCCTGTCTTGCTGACAGCATGTGGTGCTAGGTACCAGCAAAAGAACAAAACGCTACATCCTTGCAACTGTTCTTCTGCCTGAACCCAGTGTGGCCGCCACAGTGATGATCCTTCTCCTGGAGGGCCCTCCTCTCCTTCACTGCCCCCCATTCACCCCTACTTTGACAAACATGACGTTCTTCTGCAAGAACTGGTCTCGCCTGACAATAGGTCCAAAGTATGGAAGACAAAGACAGGCCGTCCTGGCCTCTGAGGAACACTCTGGTCGACTTCTTCCAAGACAGATCCATCTATCCAGGGTCCTTTCAGTATTCTTGTAAAACATGCCCTAGTCTAAGTCAGTCGGTATTGACTAGCCACGCACTGCATACAAAGTGTGGTGGTCATGTACTTGATGTCAATTTCATGATTGGGAGTGTAGATGGAGTCTAGCCTGTCACTCTTAAACTAGCCAATGAGGCCTCTGTGTGGGTATGGCTCTCTCCTGAGAATTCTGGGAAGTCTCACGGTATTTCCCAATTGGAGAAGAGAGACTAGACTGAGTCTCCAAGACAGTCAACGACTGACAAGATGACATGACAGCATGCTGATCGATCCTGATTCCTAGAGAATGAAGGATCCAGAGAAGAGGCCACATGGGTTTGCCCTAATGAAGCCAAAGCTCTGGGGCCAGAGAAGCCATGTGAGACTCCTGCCAGTGCTGAGGTGCTCGGGAGGTCACGGGGAGACCCCTGCAAGTGCTGAGATGTTTCTACTGCCACCGGACACACAAAACTCTGCACCTGCTTCCCTGTGATTGTCCTGGTGTCATCGCACGTGCGTCGTGAGTTGGAAGGAGACTTTATAGACTGGTAATCGGACATATGGGCTAATATAGGACTTATGACTTAGAACTGGACTGGGTTGGGATGCTCTCTCAATGTTCCATTCCTCTTGTACAGAAACCTTTCCCTTACACCCATACGTATGTCTATAAATTTGTTTCTCTGGTCTACCTGGACTAACACACAGAGGTCTGTGGGAGAAGGTGTTCCTCCAAAGCTTAGTCAAGAGAAAAGATACAAGACCTGCATGCAGAATTAACACAAAACTGAAGGGCGCCACACAGAAGCTGAAACAGTGCCAGGGGCTCTTAGAACATCTTTTCCCCCAGGTGGCAGCTCTCGGGCTTCAGAGAACTTTTAGTCTTACCATTGACAGCCAGCTTATATACACAGGGCTTCAGAAAGGATCCCAGGGCAGGGCGAAGACACACCCATGGCCCCCTTGATTTACTCATTGCGTGCTAACCACAAGCTCAGCAGTTCTAATCCACCAGTTCCTTCAAGGGGGAAAGATGCAGTTGTCTACGCCCGTAAGCAGGTTACAGTCTCAGAACTCCATGGGGGCAGTTCTATCCTGTCCTACAGGGTGAGTCGAGTTGAAACCACCTCATTGAGTTTGGCTTTGGAGTGTGATTTTACTACCTGTAGAGCCACCTCCTGTAATGATGTAAATGCTGTCTTCGCCTTCACTCACCCACTGATGCATATCTACATGCAGGCAGTCAACAAAAATATATGCCCATAATGTCTTCTCTTTGCAGCCTAGTTTTTTTTTTGTTTTTTTTTTTAATTGACAGAGAAGCAGTAAACTGTCAGGCACTAGCCTATGTACTCAGGTGAACACTAACAAGGCGCCAGGTACAGTTCTGATCAATGTGTACAATCTTGTTTGATTCATTTCACCTTCAAGGTGATCGTGGCAACTCTTTCCTCCACTTCAGAGATGGGGAAACTGCCTAACTATCCAGCACCATGTGGCTCGGTGAGGCTCTCTCACCCTCCTGAAGGTCCCACGGCTGTGTCTGGCACATGCATGGTTATAGCTCATCCTGACCCAATCTAATGAGAGAAGACAGAACACTCCAGACCCAGGGTCAGCCCCCTCCAAACCCCTACATGCTTGAGACCATTCTCACTGGTCAGCCCTGCAATTATTCTTCTTCTCTCAACACTACAGAGGCACCACTTGGTATTACTCTCCTCCCCTTTGTACATGTCTGTGTAGGCCAGCGGTTCTCAACCTGTGAGTTGTGATTCCTTTGGGGGTCGATTGACCCTTTCACAGGGGTCACTTAAGACCATCGGAAGACACACAAATATCTCACAATACATAATTACATATTGCTTTGTGATAAATCACTATGCTTTAATTATGTTTGTGTTCAATTTGTAACAAGGAAAATACATCCTGCATATCAGACGTTTACACTATGATTCATCACAGTAACAAAATTACAGTGATAAAGCAGCAACGAAAATCATTTTAGGGTTGGGGGGGGGGGTCATCACCACATGAGGAACTGCATAGCATGCAGTTCATGGCATGAGGAAGGTTGAGAACCACCGGCTTAGGCAGTCCCATAGGCACGCACTCACTGCATGCCACTGCTAGTGTTCTGTCTTACAGACGACAAGGCAAGGCAAGTTTAGGAGCCCTGGCAGCCTAGTGGTTACATGTTGGGCTGCTAACCCTAAGGTCAGCAGTTCAAAACCATGGAAGAACCAGGTGATGACATTCCCATAAAGGGCTACAGTCTCAGAAACTCACAGGGGCAGTTCTACCCTATCATAGAGGGTCACTATAAGTCAGAACTGACCTGATGGCAATGAGGTTGGTTTCGTTTATGAGTCCAGCTTTCTGTAACAGCCAATCCCCAATGCACAGCAAAGAAAGCTGCTACTTTTTAAAAGTTCAGCAAATCTAGAAAATTCAGAACTGGCTACTGCTCTGGGCCGCTATCTGCTCGTACAACTGGGAGAAGTGTCAACAGAGAACCTGGTGGCCAATACTGGACACTCAGCCCCATGCTCCCTGGCTCAGTCTCCCTCCTCCCCATCCAGCAACTCATCCTCTTTTTTTTTTTGGGGGGGGGAGCCATCACTGCCCTCTGGTGGTCATGGGAGCTCCCCAGCCTTGCCCCCTGGAAAGCCACCGCTGGATTTGAACTGCCAAGCCCATGGGCCGCAGACCCATACTCAACCACTACGCCACCGGGGCTCAGCCCTGCAAGTCATCCTCTTATGGACCCATTTCATCTCTTGGTTCCCTCCCAATCCATCTTTCTCCCTCCTGTGTCCAACAGCAAAACCATCCCTCATGAGTTGTTCTCCACATAGAAGCTCCTCCAGATGCTGGCACCTGTACCTCAAGCTGGATTTGAGACACTAGCACAAACACAAACTCTGCTTCTCGTGCCTGCTCCCCAGGCCCTAAACCCATTCTCTGTGACTCTCACTCTCAAATATTTCAATTCTCTTTGCACAGAGATATTAGAAGGGCAGGCTTTAAAAACGGGTTTTGTAATGTTTCTGCTAAGCTTCCCATTTATGAAGCACAGAAGAGTGGATGCACACAGTAAGTGATGCAATGGTTTTTTGAGGAGAGGGAAAGGGGGAGATGGGAATTGGGGAGCAAACAATGAATGGGGGGAGCACTAGAACTGATTGTGATGATGTATATATAACTCTTTTTTAAAAGTGACCTAACTATGGAAGTACATGTACACCTCCACAGAACGGTTATAAGGAAGGGATAATTCAACCAAGGTGCAGTATAGCACTGGTGACTCACACATCCTTCTTCTCATTCTTGAATACTTCCTCCCACCACCATGACCCAGTCCATCCACCTTCCAAATCTGGCTAGACAGGAAAACACAAATTGGTAAGAGCTCTCGATTCATGGAATGCAGGAAAGATAAACCTCTCGGGTACAGTAATGGGAATAGCAATATCATGAGGGTAGGGGGATGGTCAGGGAGGGGGAAAAGAGAGAAAGGGGAAAGCCAACCACAAGATTGGATATATAGTGGCCCCCCAAGAGGACAAATAACAGAAATGTGGGTAAAGGGAGTTAATAGACAGTGTGAAATATGAAACAAAACAATATATAATTGATAAAGGATTCACAAGACTGGAAAGGTGAGGGAGACACAGAAACAAGAAGTTCATACCAAGGAATCAAGTAGAAAATGTTTTGGAAATGATGGCAACACATTACAAATTTGCTTAATATAACTGATGTATGGAATGCTAATAAAAGCTGTAAGAGCCCCCAACAAAACTATTTATTTAAAATATTTTAATAATAAAAAGAGACTTAATGATGGAAGTATATGGTATGTGGATTTCATATAAAAAAACTAAAAATTTTTTAAAAAGAAGAAAAGAAACCAAACTTGACCAATGGTTACCATGGGTGGAAGAGGAAGTGTTGTTGCTTAGTATGCAATGAGGTTATACCAATGGTGTGGAATAATTTGGAAAAGGTCATCAATAAGGGCTGCACAACATGAAGAGTATAATCAATAGCACTGAATTATACATGTGAACGTTAAATTGGATATTGTTGAATTGTGCATATTTTTGCCACAATTTAAAAAACAATAAATACACTAAAAATAGTTGAGTACAACAGCCCACTGGGATGGAAGTTCAATTCCAGCAGCGGCTCCACAGGAGCAAAGACTGGGCCTCCTACTCCCACCACCAGAGGGCAGTGATGTCCAAAAAACAAAACAAAAAAAAATAGTTGAGTACAAGGAAGAAGAAAATGTTCTAAAATCGATTGTGGCAATGATTGTGCAACTCTTCTTGATATGACTGAACTACTGAATGATATCATATGTGGATG
Source organism: Nesogale talazaci (assembly GCA_004026705.1). Lineage (NCBI taxonomy): Eukaryota > Metazoa > Chordata > Mammalia > Afrosoricida > Tenrecidae > Nesogale > Nesogale talazaci. The sequence goes on from PVJH01004057.1 coordinate 82,033, forward strand.
AAGTACCAATACAGCTATTAAAAATATGGATACATTAAGAAACAATTAACTATGAAAGCCTGGGACCTTAATCTAACCACCCCTTCAGCTCTGACCCACCAGAACCTAAACACCATGTTCAATAGTACCTTCAAGGAAGTGATCTCAAAGGCAATCTCAGGGCAAGTGATCAGACTTCTTAGCAAAACAATGGCTTGTACAAAGGAGGGGAGCCCTTTTAAAAAGACCTTTGAGAACAAAGGAGACAGCTGAGCACGGACTGTTCTCTAACTGCCATCAAGTTGAACCCCACTCTCAGCAACCTTATCGGGCAAAGGAGAACCGGGCCTTTTGTTTCCCCAGACTGTCACTCAGGAGCAGAAAGTCTTCTGGTTCACCGAGGTGCAGCTGGTGGTTTCGAACTGAGGACCTTACAGTTAGCAGCTCAAAGCGTGACCACTCCATCCTTTTACCATGATTGGGGAAGGACCATGCCCACTGTCATCAAGTTGATTCCAGCAGATAAATAACTGAGGGCCCTGCCCAGACTGCCTTAGGGTGTCCGAGACTACAGAGATCCTGGCCTGCCTCCATTGTAACATGCAATGGGTGCCAAAGAGAAAAGAAGCTATTAATACGTGGTTAACACAGGCCATCAGAGGGTCAACAGGTGGGAAAGGGAAAAGCATGCGGTTTATGAACGAACACTCCAGAGTAGGAGAGAAAGGGAAAGTGCTGAGTTTGAGTTTAGGGGGACTGGAGGAAAGCAGGTCAGCAGAATGGCCATCGCTGAAGTTGCACGATAGATATGGCTTCTCATGTGACTAGAATCTAAACTATGCCCTCTACTGTCTGCAGATGTATCAAGACCCAACAGATCTTGAATAAGGCCATTTCTTGAACATGAAGTTCAAATCAAAAAGCCAAAGTAGAAACTGAAGACTAAATTGCAATCAACTGAAGACAATAGGCGAACAGCATCAATGCAGTGTCCCCACGTGCCTAACACTGCAGAAGATGAGAAAGAGAAAGCAACACGGATGAAGAGTCAGATCTGCCCTCAGGTAGCGTGCACTCTAAGTAGTGAGTCGGTGGCATCTTAACCACTAGTCTCCAAAGAGCAGCCACTAAGAAAACTGCCATCTTTATAAGATACTGCCCTTAACGTGAACAATAAGTTCATGCACATTTATTGTATACCCATCTCTACAGACATGCATAAAATTGACATGTGAACAAAACCCTGTAACATTTACAGTACTGAACATTACTCAACAGTGGAGATATGGGGTCCACCAATCCTAAAGATTCACTTGGGTCAGTCAGTATGACAGTCTCCCCTGCGTTGCTTTTTTACATAGCATGCTTACTTTGTAAGGACTTTGGGGCTATAGTTTTATTGCTTTCATAAAGGTTCCCCATTTACTGGGATTAATACTCACTTTATGTTGTGTCACATTGATACCTACTCCTAGAGACAGGTACACCACAAAGAGAATTTTGCTACTGGAAGCCTTGGGAGAAAATTGATTTGGGCATACTTGTTCCGTTAAATGCATTAGAAGTCAGCAGAAGTGGCAGGTGGTAAATGTAAAGGGTTTCTGTCCATTTTGCTGAGGAAATAGACATGCTTCAAATGGACTTGCCCCATAAACCTAGTGAGAAAGCGCCCTGGTGGTGGAGTGGTTATGAGTTGGGTTGCTCACCACAGAGTCAGTAGTTCAAAACCACCAGCTGCTTTCTACTGAAGAATAAAGTCACAGTCTTAAAAGCCCACAGGGCAAGGCTACCTTGACCTACAGAGTCACAGTGAGTCGGAATTCACTCGATGGAAATGATCTAGTCCTTACTGTCCCCATCAGCTAGTGCAAAAGAAGCTCAATAAAATTAGAGCAAGGTCCTGGATGTTCAGAATCTCTCCCCAATGCTTCCACAGGACATTCTGTGAACCTCACAGGCAGAGAGGCACCATGCACACATTTCCCCTCGAACCTAATCCTCAAATTAAGAAACAAGAGTAAGAATTGGTGTCAAACTCACACAGCATTTGTAAAGAGATTTATAATATAAAACCACAGGAATAAAGAGATCAATGTCCCTCTTACACAGGTGTATACATTCTGCTGATTTAAACACTTAATCTAATGTGTTCAAGCACGTTCCTCAAGATAGTTTTTTTTAATATTTTACTGCCAATATCTTAGAAAAATTACATTTGGCCAATTACATAGGAAAATGGAAAAGGTTAATGGAAATAAAGAGTCTATGTTAGGAGCAAAAATTAGATCACCTCAAATACCACAAATCGCTATCTTTGCTCTTTTACCCTTTAAGGAGGTCTTGGGAAAGCCATCTGCAACATGTTTTTAACAAGATTTGCAATATGGTGTTTGATTTCTTGACGGTCACTTGCACAGGTGTTCACTTGAGGATCCAAGTAACTTGAAATCCTGGGATTGCAAGCTTTTCTCCACGTACCACCTAACCGTGGACTGTGTTACTGTGAGTTGAGGATCCTTCAAGCCCTGCTTCGCCACGCTCCTGAGATATACATCTCTTGAGCTAGGGACTGTTGGACTCTGTCATCTGGCTGATAGTTGGTGACTGTTGCTCTGCCGTTTGCTGCCTGTAACCAATAGCCTGGATTGCTCTACAGAGGACTCCAGTGAGTTGCACTGAGCAACCTATATTGTATTATAGTTAATTTTTTCCAGTGAGTTGCACTGAGCAACCTGTATTGTATTATAGTTAACTTTTTCTCTTTTTATCTTGTTTACTTTTCTCTTTATATATAAATATATAAAAATAATTACTAGTGTCCTGAATTTTATTTCTCTAAGAGAACCCTGCCTGACACACTGTTCTTCCTCTCCTGGCCCTTCTCAAGCTCAACTCCAAGTTACAAGTACCAGCGGCGCAGGGTCAGACCACCTGGTCAATGGTTACCTGCTCAAAGGATAGATACCTATGAGAAGGAAGACTCTTACAAATTGGTTTCTCTGAAAACAATCAGGGAAGATCCTGATGCCTGAAAATGTGATTCCTCCCCTCAAGGTGAGGGGTGATTTCTTCTGTGAATTACTTATTGGTTAAAGCTAACAGTTTGACACTGAGGGCACCTCCCACCCCACCCCCACCCCCAACCTGGTGCTAAGAAAGAGAATCATACGGTCAATCCAAATCCTATTTTGAAAGGGAAGTGACTCTTCTTGGCACCCGGCCTAGAAAGTCACTGGTTTCACTTGCTAGATGGACCTTGGCTATGAAGGCCAACATGCCCACTGTACCACAATCAGAAGCCTGTCTTCACGATCACTAACTCATGAGCCTCTGGGCTGGAAAGGATTGTATGAAGAATCTATCAAAGGTCACAAACACAATTGCCCCAAGTACCAAGGGGGTTATACTCAGAAAGGAACTGGAGCCAGCTGAGAGAGATCTGTGGAAAGAGAGATGGGGGGCTGGGGAAAGGAGCTACTCAGCCCCCGCCAACTGCTCTCACGCGCCTGGCATTGTGATTGGCAGAGGTTCTGAGTATTTATCAGGAGTTGGAAATTCAGGTATATATGTGTGAGCCAAGCAAAACAAACCTGCAGGACAGATGTGACCCCAGTACTGCCAGGTAATCCACAATGACCTTGACAAAGCAAAGGAGCCCCCTTGTAAGTCTCACATGCCCAGAGATCTACGAAGTTACCGGACGATTCACCACAAAATCCAGTAGGCAAGAGAACCACGGGCACCAACCACTGTTCATTGACTGCATACAGGATGTGCCTTGCTCATCTAAGAACTAGTTTTTTCTAATGTACAAGGACATCATCAATGGGATAGCAAAATAAAATGTACTTCCAAACATCACAAAAGGGATGTGCTTTTTTCCTGTCACATTTTGCCAAATGAGAGAAGAATCCAAAAAGGAAAATGACCATGCAGCATACACAGACTTTATTGACATTAGAAAGAACAGCCTCAAATTTGAAATGGTCACAGTCACCACTCAGTCAGACCAGTTCTGCTATTTAAATACCGAGGTCAGGAGAAAGAAGACAAAATTAAGTTCACGACCATTGAGTCCATTGACTCAAACCATCTCAAAAACCCCAGGGACAGTTCTACTCAGTCCTAAAGGGTCACTATGAGTCAGAATGGACGTGATGACAGTGAATTTGGTTTGGTTGTCGGAGATGGAGCCCTATTACAAGGGAACAGGTGATCTAAAATTGATGGCAAAGAGGGTACAGAATGCCTGAGAGGCTTGGTCAAGAGTAATGGAGCTAAAGGAATTACTGAAACCTGAATGAGGGCAGAACATGATAGGGGGACACGAGGTATGGAAAAGAAAATAGAGGAATAAGCTAGGAGGCAAAGTTACATTTATAGAGGTCTAAAAACAGGCATGTCCATATGTAAATATATTTATATTGTAACGATAGGAAAATACATCTATGTACATATATTCATATTTTAAGGGGTTTTTTTTGGGGGGGGGGCATCACTGTTCTCCGGCAGTGGGAGTAGGAGACCCAGCCCCACTGCTGGAATTCTATATTTTAAGTACTAAGGTAGCAGATGGACATTGGGCCTCTACTCAAGTACTTCCTCAAGGCAAGAACACTTTCTTCTATTAACCTGATACTCTGTGATGCTCACCTTCTAAATACAATCGCTGAAGACAAAATGGGTACATAAACAAATGTCAAGAAAGTTGATGGGGGCTGAGCCCCAGTGGCATAGTGGCTGAGTGCAGGACTGTGGCCCACTGGGTCGGCAGTTCAAATCCAACAGCAGCTCTCCCCCCCACCCCACCAAAAAAAGAATGTTGATGGTGCCCAGTTATCAAAAGATATGGTGTCTGGGGTCTTACAAGTTTGAAGATAAACAAGCGGCCATCTAACTGAGAAGCAACAAAGTCCAAAGCACACCAGCCTATGTGATTATGAAGTGTCAATGGAATCAGGTATCAGGCATCAAAGAACCAGAACAAAAAAATCATATCAATGTGAATGAGGGGGAGTGCAGAGTGGAGACCCAAAATCCATCTATAGACAATTGCACATGCCCTTACGGAAGGGTCACAGGGAGAAGACAAGCCAGTCAGGGTGCCGTATAGCACCCGTGAAACATTCCTCTAGTTCTTTCATGCTTCCTCCCCCCAAAATCATGACCCCAAGTCTACCTTACAAATATGGCTAGAACAGAGCATGTACACAGATAAGAGCTGGAAACATGGGGAATCTGTGACAGATAACCCACTCAGGACCAATATTGAGTGTGGTCATAGAAGGAGGGTAAAGGAAAGGTTGGGGGAGAAGGAAGAAATCAATCACAATGATCTCCCAGGGACACAGACAACAGAAAAGTGGGTGAAGGGAGACATCAGTCAGTGTAAGACATAAAAAAATAATAATTTATAAATTATCAAGGGTTCGTGAGGAAGGGTGGGTGAGGGGCAAAAAATGAGGAGCTGATACCAAGGACTCAAGTAGAAAGAAAATGTTTTGAAAATGATGATGGCAACAAATATACAAATGTAATTGACACAATGGATGAATGTATAGATTGTGATAAGACTGTGTGGGCCCCAAATAAATTGATTATCAATAAATAAATTGATTCATTAATTATTTATTTTAAAAATTAAAGGAGTCCTATTGGCAAATTTGCATTCTGCTGCTAACCAAAAGATCGGGGACTCAAATACACAAACTGTTCTGCAGAATGAAAATGTGCCAATCTGCTCTCATAAAGATTACATCCCTGGTTACCCTATGGGAGAGGCGTTCTCTGTCCTAGAGTGTAGTCCCCCAGCTTAGCATGGAGAACTCCATTTGTTGAACTACCTTCAACTTCCAACAAGCAGCTCACTGCCCCACCTTCCTCCTCCCTTTTCCACTCCCAACAGACCTGGACTCTCTGGATGTCTCCAGTCTCCAGCTTGCCCAATCAGCCAGAACTGTAAACTATCCTGTCAAACCTTGAGGTACCACCTGCAGCTGCTCCTCGCCTCCTTCTGGCGCCCTGCTTGCCTGATAAGTAAAGATTATAACTGCCTGAATGTTCCCCACCCCGCCCCGCACCTATTAAGCCTTAACTATAAAGACCCCATGCTTTCTTTGTTTGGTGTCAAGAGTTTTCCATTCTCTAGAAGCAGCTATATAATAAGGGTTTTTATATTAAATGGCAAGTGATTACTCTCTCCTGGGCATTAATAATAGGGTGGCTAAAAGTCACAGTCCAACGATGGCAATTGGGTTGATTTCTTTCTTTTTGATACCTGTTAATGTCATTTCATGAAATGATCTTCCAAAATGCAATCTAGTTTAATCACTCAATCAGCTGCAGCCATCTCAGTGTGGAGTGGATGATTTGCATTTTTAGCCCCAGGAACTTTAAGAAATAAGCTCCTTAAAGTCATTTACTTGTCCACTGGGGTACAAAGTACAGAAAAGGCTCTGACCCTGTACAAGATCTCTTTAGAGCACTTAAAAGTAAGGCTGAGGGCTGAGCTCCGTTGGTTTAAGTGGTTGAATGTGGGACTGAGGCCCGCAGGCTTGGTGGTTCAAATCCAGCGGTGGCTCTCAGGAGCAGCACTCATGACCACCAGAGGCAGTGATGCCCACATAAAAAAAAAAAAAAAGTGAGGCTGTTACTGTGAGACTAAGAAGTGTCTGATCGGGCTGAGCCCCGGTGGGTAGTGGTTGTGCGCGGGACTGCGGCCCACTGGGATGGAGGTTCAATTCCAACTCACAGGAGCAAAGGCTGGGCCTCCTACTCCCACCACCAGAGGGCAGTGATGCCTAATAAATAAATAAATAAATAAATAACCTAAGAAGTGTCTGATGCAAACCATGGTATTTTCAATTGCCCCATAGGCATGTGAAAGTTGGACACTGAACACAAACAAAAGAGGTGTCAGTGCATTTGCTGGAGAAGAGCATTGAAAGCACCATGGATGCTAAAGGAACAACCAGATCTGAAATGAGGATGGCAGCATATGTACAAACATGTTTGATGCAATTGAGGTATGGAATGTTGTAACAGCTAAAAGAGCCCCTAATCAAATACTTACAAGAAGAATTGAGGGCCATAGAGGCAAATACTATTAGGTCCACAATCCTGCAGTAATGGACAGTAAAGGAAAAATGGGAGTACTGGGTATCTATAATGGGAGTATGGTTATCTATAGGTCTGAAAGAGGTTATTTGTACATGTGTATTTACCTTGACTGCAAATATATCCAGCAATGTGGTGGAACATACAGGGAGCAAAGATATGAAAACTTCTCAGATAAAACCCAACCCCTTGAAGGAATGAGTTTGGGGGCCTCTGGGCTCAGGACCACAGTTTCAGGAAACTCCATGGTCAACGGGTATAACACAGCCCACAAAGACAATGTTTTATGTCCGAGTTTGTGAGTAGTGAATGAAATCTCAAACGCTTGTGAGCAGGCACTAAGATGCAGTCAGTGGTTTCTCCCTGACTAGAAGAACAAAGAGTGAAGAACAGTGATGAAAAGACAATTAGTCCTTGGGGAATGATGACAACAGCAGGCAGGTGAAGAAGCTTGGCACAGTATATGTATGGACGTGTTGTGATAGGTGATGGACGAGCCCCCAATAAAATGATTTCAAAATAATAAAAATTAAAAAAAAAAAACAATAAATCCAATATGCTAACAGACCACATGATCATCTATCTTCAGGAGCCTGAAGTCAGAAGAACTCAGATGGTGCCTAGCTACCAGTATCATGCACTCTAAAAAGAATCACATTAGAAGCTCCCAGAGTTAGTAGTGGGAACAAAGGGAACAAATCTCAACATCAGAAAGAAAACCAGGCTTACTGATCAGAAAGCGACTGGTGAAACCCCCCAGGCTATGGTCTTTAGTCTCCCCTCAAGTCTGGACAAGGATACTCCCAGGGCTCCATTTTCAGGCAAGCAATAATATCTACAAGGGGAAAAAGTACCACTAGGAGGTACTCCCACCTTGGGATAATCGATATTTGAGATCAAATCAATAATCAATATTTGAGTTCAGAAGAATCAGGAAGGAAAATTGAATAGAAAGAGGAAACACTGGGGGTGGGGAGGGTGATAAACAGCAGTGCATTGTGGGAATTGCAATCCATGACATGGAATAAACTATGTATGAATTATTGATGATGGCAACAGGTATGCAAATGTAGTGTGCATGCAATTGACACAAATATTGATCATAACGGGAGTTGTAGGAGCCCCCAATAAAATGATTTATAATTTTTTAAAAAAAGAAAACTGATCTTCTCTGAAGCCTCCACTCAAGCCATAGTCAAGTGGGGAGGGGATGACTAGTTTGTCTCTGTAAAAACACAGAAAGCTACCCACTAGTGGTGCTTCTGTTACAGCAACACTAGGTAACTAAGAGAATGTTTCAATTAATTTGTCAATTAATAAGGACTAATGATCCAATTGAGTGTACTTGAGTGTATGATCCAATTGATCATACTTGAGTGTGCTTAGAATCCCTTAGGCTGGCAGTAGATGGTAAAAGAGAATTATGTAGCCCAGCCCAGAATTTCTGAATCCTGAACTCAGGAAGAGAGGCTGAGGAATCTGCAGTGATATTTTTCTGAGAAAAACAACCTTTTGAGAAAGCCTCTAGAAAATTAAAGTTGAGACTTGGTAAGAAAATGACATTACCGAATACAAGAAGAGATTGTGCTACTGAGAGGGGAAAGAGTTTTGTTTGTCGAAGGTCTGTTCTTTCCATCCCAGCTCTATTTTCTACAGGATATTGCTCCCTAAGGCCATTAATAATAGGACACACATATAATCCAGGAGGTGGCTGTCAACAGAAGCCCTGCCCTCTGGATAGTCCTCACAATTTAGAAGCGTTGGCAAACACATCTTAGACTCTGAAATGAACTAGCTCTTCTGACGGCCTGTTAAATTTACTTCCTGTACTTGCTAAATGATGGGAAAGCCATGTTCTAAATGATAATTGTCCCCCCACCCCACTCGGTAGTGGGCAGCTATGAGCGGGAATGGACCCAACAGCTGTGGGTTTTCAGACCCCTGTGTCCCCACAACACACACTCTGCCACCTACCTTGTGTTCCTCCTTCATCACCTGTTCAATGAGCTCAGATTTCACCGGGGGTTTTGAATATTGGCCGGAGAGAAGGCCGTGTCCTAACTTAGTCCTGGACAGCGGAGAGAAACAAAAACAAGTAGGTCATTGTTGTTTTTCCATCGAGGTGGTCAGATTATCTATGCATTTCAGTAGGTCCTGCTGCTCTCGGGTAGAACATTTCATCTCAATTACTCACAAATAATCATCTATTTCTTTTTTTTTTTTCAAATAGTCATCTATTTCAATGTGAAAGGTTTCGAGCTTTCCTTGGGATGCTAAAATAAATTTACTAATTTCTCCTTATAAAAACTAAGACATGTTCATTTGAAAAACATTTTACAAGTTTTTTAAAATGGGTAAAAATGACAAAGAGAGAATTGCCTTGCAAGTTGTAAGCCAAAGATAACCAGGATGGCTGTCTCACTGGATTCTTTAAATTTAAAAAAGTAACAAACACCTGGTACTTACATCTGTGTGTTGAAATCTTGCGTTGGATCCAAAGGAGAGTAGTCAAATATTCTCGGCAGGTTTCCTACATACCTGAGGAATTAGAAATGACAGTCACACAGAGGACCTGAGAGAACAGAACCAACAGAACCAACATACGCCATCATTCTCTCTAAAACCCCACTGTTTTGGGGGTCTAAACTAAAACAACGACCTGAAGAAAAGGTTGTTTGGAGAATCTGTACCTCCTTCAATCCTTTATCCTTTTCTCAGCAGTTCTCAACCACGACTAGTCTTTAAAGTCACCTGAGACATTTTGTTTACTTGTTGCACGAACGCGCACGCGCACACACTCCAATGAAAGAAAATAGAAAACATTTGTGATCCAGCCAAATTTAACTCACAGTAACCCCCTGTATGTGTCGGAGTAGAACTGTGCTCCCCAGAGCTATCAATGGCTGGTTTGTCAGGAGTGGGGGGCCAGAGGTCAATCCCAGGCCCCTCTGGTTGGACTCAAACTGCCAACCTTTCAGTTGACAGCCAAGTGCATTAGCTTTCTGGGCTTGGATTGTACTGCTCCTCCTGGGGCCTGCCATGGTGGACTCGGTGAAAAGGTTGCCAGACGATCCTAGCCAGCAGCCCTTGTCAAGAAGCACTGGTTTGTGTGTAACCTCACCACCACCACCTTGTCACCTCAAAAGCAAAAGGTATACTGCTCAGGGCCATGAAGATGACGTGGATGGTATGGAGTAACTCGGAAAAACAGTGATCATGCTGCATCACATGGAGATGATCACTGAATGGTACATGTGGCAGTCACCTAATCTGATGTCAATTTGAGGATGAAGAGTGTAGGTGTGGAGTCTAGCCTGTCCACCTGGAGATAGTCAATGAGACCTCTGTGTGGGCGTGGCCTTCTGAGAATTCTGGGAAATGTGCTAATTCCTTCTGGGGAGCAAGAGACGCTATCTCTCTGCTCACTCCCAGGGAGACGATGCAGCTGACAAGACACATGATAGCATGCTGATAGACCCTGAGCCCTGGAAACTGGAGGCATCATGGAGAGACCCCTGGCAGCGCTGAGACGGCACCATACTCTGCACCCACTGGCCTGCGATTGTCCTGAGTCTGAAGAGGGCTTTATAGAGTGGTAGCAGACATATGGGCTAACATCAGACTTATGACCTTGGACTGGATTGGACTGGGATGTTTTCTCAGTATACAGTTGATCTTGTATATACACCTCTTTCTCAAACACATATGAGTGTCTATAGATTTGTTTCTCTAGTCTCCCCAGACTGACACAGTACATGTCCAAATGGTTGAATTGGCAAGTGTTTTGTTACGTATATTTGTACCACAATTTATAAAAATAGTCAAATGGGGAACTTTCAAATCGTCGTAAAATGGCTAATACTCACAGTCCCCGACTCAGCATATATCTGAGTTAATATCCAACATACATACATACAGTCATTCACTGTTTTCTGGGTGTTGGTTTGCTTTTTTTTCGGTTGAGGGGGGTGAGCTTATCATAAGCAATATGTATGCAAGTAATTTGCTGATATTATCATTTTCAGGTGGAAAGTTTCCAAGCTCCAAAGACATGGGAAGATAAGATTCAGAAAGCTAATGGAAATAAAGGGCAATAATGAAGAAAACTCTTTTTAAAAGATATTCAACATCCATCAGGATGGACTTCGGACAGCTAGAACGATGCCTGTCATGGCTGGGGGCAGCCTGGAGTTACCACAGTGGCTGCCATTTCCAGAATAGTCCTACTATAGGAGTCTCATTCTACGAAGGTTACTGAGCAAAGTTTTAGGATCATGATCCCCATTTGAGAGAGAAACCAGGAACTAGCTACGTGATGTCACTCCCCAAAGTCACTCAAAGGGTGGGTGATGAGGCTCTGGTTCCATCCACACTGCAGGCCATAGATGTGTCTATCCACTGTCCTTTAAGGGGGTCCACAATTCCAACTTCTGACCCCTCTCTCCAGTCTTTTGTTTCTTTCTTTTTTTTTTTAATTTAATCATTTTATTGGGCGCTCGTACATCGCTTTTCATCATACATAGTTCAATACATAGTTACATATACTGTGCCAAGCACCCCCACTTGCCTGTCCTCGTCGACATTCTCCCAACATCTGCCTTTCCACTTGGGCCCTTGATATGAGACCCCCTCCATTCCCCACCCCCAGTACTCATTACTCTGCAGTCATTATTGTTTTATCTTACACTGCCTGACATCTTGGGTTTACTTGTTATTTTACGCGCTTTGTCCTGTGCTGCTCTGTAGTTGGTTGTACTCTAACTGAAAGCTCTCGGGACAAAATTCCTCAAGAAGATCCCCTTTGTGGCCCTCCATGAGTCCTGTGTACCTGCTTCTCTGGCCTCATCTCCCACTGTTCTCCAAGCCCACACTGCTGGGCCCCGGCTGGCAGCCTCTGAGCTCAATGTGCCCACTCCTCTTTCAGGAGAGAGTCATTGTTCTGACTTCAGACACAAAGGATCTGCTCAGAGGCTCCTTATCAGGTCTCCTTAAAAGTCATCTCCTCAGACAGTTGACCAAAGCAAGACCCACTTCCCCAATATTTCATAACGCGCCCCACCACCACCTGGCCCAGGTTTCAGCATGAGTTACCATGATATTATAGACTGAAATCCCCACGAAGGCAGACACATTAGAGCAGCATCTGGCATCCAAGAGGTACTTGTTAAACCAATGAAATCATCTCATGTAACATACAACCAACCAATTATAGAGACCAAGAGACTATGACCCAAGAGAAAAGGCATTCTTAACATAAAGCCCTAGCAGAGAGCACCAGTAATTTGCAATTTGCAGTAATTACTGCAATTTGCAGTAATTGTCCACTATGGAGTCTCAAGGCTAAATTTTTCCACTATCAGAAACTGGTAAGCAAGTGCTTTCACAAACTCAGAATTTGTATTCCAATGTATGTAGCTACATCAAAATTAGTAAGACCTTCTTCTTAGGGTCAGTCCAGTTCAAGTGGCTTTGGAATGGGGCCACGAGGTCAATAACTGCAGCTAGGAATTTTCAGAGAACAAAGAGCCACACAGCAAATGAACCAAACTATTTCCTAAGACTGAGGCGACACTGAAGAATTCTTAATAACATCATAATATACAACCTGAAAAACTCATCTGTTGTCTTATGATCTAGTCTTTATTTTATCTCCAATAAATCTGAGAAAACACAAAATGGACAGGGAAGAGGAACACTCGTGCAGCAGACTTATCCGTGCAGGTAACACTGATGGACCTTTCATAGAAAATATTGTACTTCAAGATAGATCTTCAAATGTCCTTCTGACGATGCATGCAATGCCATTCCTCTGGAATTCGTCTTCCTGCTATAGCAAATTATTTACTTGTGTGCTTCAAAATGGTCCCATTTCAGGTCACTGGTGCCCAAGCTATCAATCTGTATGCATTCCATTTAACTTTTGAATATTTCCAATTGTCCGACACGTGTACTTTAAACATATCATGTTCCAGCTACTAGGGAATGTCTTTAACTGTGTCTCCTCATCTTTGAGTCCTTTCTCATCATTAAGATCCACACTTCCTCCCTTCGAACCTAAGGGACTCCTCTCCTGGCCCTATCTCTGACAACTCATCTCTCAAGAGTGGGCAGCCTATTCCTCCTTTGTAGTCTTTTCTTAATTTGGAAGTTTTCCTGGAACCAGTTTCCCTGGATGACCCTATTGGCATTTGAAATAACTTTGGCATACAGGTGGCACAGCTTCCTACGTCTCAGCAATATGCAAGCCACCAGTGTGACAAGCGTGATCAATGGTGGAGGCTAGGAATAGCACAAGGCACTTCATCCACATGGAATCAAACTCACATGGGGATCCTAACAGCTTTTAGTTGCAATTACTAAAAAGCATATCAAATATCCATTTATCTCCTTTCTTGGTATTTGAAGACTGGCCACTCTCTGCTGTCTTCTGTTTCTGAAAATGTAAAGTCTGTTTCACACCTCTGCTTTTCATTTTTCCATTCAGCAGATAAACAGTGATTTCTGCCCAGCCGAGCAGTGTATTGGGTGTGGGAATTTAGCCGTGAACAGACGGACCAGGTACCTGTCCGCATGAAATGAACAGCCCACTTGGGGAAATAGACATAAACAAAGAATCAGAAGAAGGATTAATTTGCTATAAACCAGACAAATCTCATGGAGGAAAAAGGGAAAAAGGGATTGGGGAGCCCTGTGAGAAAGGGAGACACCAAAAAACACCTGGCAGATGTACAGGGAGTGGGGCAGAGGGTTTTTAAGCAGAAGGAAAAGAAAATCTGAAAGTTTTCGTTTAAATTAAAGTCAAATTTTAAAAAACAGTAGATATTATTTCTCTTAAAAGCCCCACATCTCTTATACTTGCATTATTGTCATATAATTGGAGAACAATGTAGCTTCATTTTATGACTCATACTCTATAAATTTGAAAATTGTTTCACAATTGGTATTGCATAATTATTTCTGTAAATTAGAATTGAAGAAACGTGCTCTTTTGTTAATACTTTTAGTACTTTACAATATGCAATTTCAATAAATTATTTTTACATTTGAAAGCTGGATGAAGAATTAGCTTTCAGAATTTTTCCTTCAGATATAGATAGATAATAATTTTGGTCTTTTTGCATTTAAAATTTATATCTCTCATCTCAGTTTTGTTTCAATGATGTTAGGATTTACATAATATTGTCATATTTTTGTGAAAAAGTTCCATTATCTTTCATTCTAGTTCCATGAATGATGTCCTTGCTGTCACCCCACAGCTCAACCTGTCTCCTGTCATGTGTGTTCCGTGCAGCACATGTGTTCTTGAGATGCTCCTGGCATTGTGGTGGGATTCCCTCAAGGTAATCGTTGGCTTGTGTGGTCCCGTTTAAATTTTATTCAGCTTCAATGGGAACTTACATCGCAGCAACTGCTGGTCTGTTTTAGCTAGAGCTATCTAGTTTCTCCAGTATAGTCCCTTTGATGTCTGCACATCCCATCTGGACAAGTCCACGTGTGTAGCAGCCACTTGTGTTGATGAAAGGGGGTATTTGTGAAGAACAAACCATTCATTTTGCAGAGTTCTAACATGCAATCTCCTGCCATTTCATTTCCCTTACCCAGACCATGTTTTCCAACTACTCTTCCTCCCTCTTTGTTTCCCATCACTATTGTACTTCCAGAAAAATCCCAAAATGTCCTTTTAGACCAGTGGTTCTAAACCTTCCTAATAAGATGACCTTTTCATACAGTTCCTCATGTTGTGGTGACCTCCCCAACCACAAAATTTTCATTGTGACTTCATCACTGTAATTTTGCTGCTGTCATGAATTGGGAGATCCCTGTGCAAGGGTCATTTGACCCACAAAGGGGTTGAGACCACAGGCTGAGAACCACTATTTTAAACAATGAATGTAGTACCTTTCCTCTTGATTCTGTCACTCCTGGCATAGTAAACCATATGATTTTCTGATTCATAATGGCCAATGTCAATTCATTTCACCTCACTAATGCCTAGAATGTTAATCTTTATATATCCCATGTCAATGTTAAAGACTTCCAATTTTTCTAGATTCATTCCCCCGCACATTCCAAGCAGCAGTTATTAATTGATGTTAGCAGGTTGTTTCTCATTTTCAGACATTGCCCCAGCAGCAAACAAAGATCCTGAATGCTTCACTCCATCTTCACCAATATGGTCAACTCTGCTTTGAGGTGGCAGCTCTTCCTCAGTCCTATTTTGAACGCCCACCAACCTGAAGGCCTCTTCCTCTGGCATGGTCTCTGATAATTCCCTACTTCTGCTCAGTACACATTCAGTAACTAACAGTAATGCAATGCTACCCAGAGGGTTTTCAGTGGTTAATTCCTCTAAAGTAAGCAGCCTGATTCTTCCTTCTTCATAGTCTGTTTTCAGTCTTGAAACTCTATTGAAACCTGTACCTTTGGGGTGACCTTGGTGGCATTTGAAATGCCAGTAACATGTCCTTCAGTATTGCAGCAATACAAAAACCATCAACAGGGTGACAAACTGACGGACAAGTGGTGAGGTAGAAATGCTTGCCATTCCTTATATAAGCCCCCAAATGAGAGAATACACCCCAGTATTATGTTCTTAATTAGGCACTTTGACCTTGATTTTATCAAGCCCTTGGTAACCCAGGCTTCATCCTACAGCTGGGAATTTAGGCTTCGTCCTGTCAGAGTACACAACACCCTTCATAAATCATGTCAGAGGACGCCCACTTGGTAATTCCACTAGGTGAACTGGATTTTACCTTAAACTTTTTATGCAGCAGATTTGAGGATGTAAAATACTTCTTGTAAAAAGTTAAAATTAAAAAAGAAAATACTCCTTAGACTTAACATAAGATGGACAATAGGCCTGCACGCAAGTACTTCCTCAATGCAAGAACACTTTGTTCCAGTAAATTGGCATTCCATGAAGCTTAACTACCTGACACAATCACTAAAGACAAATATAACAAATGTGGTGAAGAAAGCTGATGGTGCCTAGCTATCAAAAGATATAGCATCTGAGGTCTTAAAGGCTTGAAGGTAGACAAGCGGACATCTAGCTCAGAAGCAACAGAGCCCACATGGAAGCAGCACACCAGCCTGTGTGACTACAAGGTATTAAAGGGACCAGGTATGAGGCAATAAAGAACTAAAAATTATATTATTGTAAATGAGGGGGAGTACAGGTTGGGAACCCAAAGTCCAACTGTAGGTAATGTATTTCCTCTTACAGAGGAGCCTCAGGGAGGAGGTAGACCAGTTAGGGTGCAGTGTAACAATGATGAAACATACAACTTTCCTCTACTTCTTCAATGCTTCCTCCTTACCACTATCATGATCCCAATTCTACTTTACAAATCCGGATAGACCAGAGGATGTAAACTGGTACAGATAGGAACCAGAAACATGGGGAATCCAGGATAGATGATCCCTTCAGGGCCAGTGGCAAGAGTGTTGATACCAGGAGAGTGAAGAGAAGGTGGGGTAGAAAAGGGGGAAACAGATTATAAGGATCTACATATAATCTCTTCCCTGAGGTACCAAAAACAGAGAAGTGGGTAAAGGAGACATCAGACAGTGGATGACATGACAAAGTAATAATAATTTATAAATGATCAAGGGTTCCTGAGGAAGGAGGAGCAGGGAGGGAGGAGAAAAAATGAGGAGTCGATGCCAAGGGCTTAAATACAAAACAAATGTTTTGAGAATGATGAGGGCAACGGATTTACAAATGTGCTTGGCATATAATGGACATAGGTATAGATTGTGATAAGAGTTGTATGAGCCCCCAATAGAATGATTTGGAAAACAATGCTCCTTAGACTTACGGCTGAAATACCCTCGCGTGAGAACAAGCAGATAACTGCTACCCAAAGGTTATGGATTTGGAGGCCCTTAGATTTGGTAGATCTTCCGCTTTGAAGACACCCAATGAATAGCAGCTTGAGACAACCATATATTTGCTATTTTCATACTCGCTTTGCCTGCTTATTACATGTCTTAGTGCCTTTATGAGTGAGCGTTATTGAAAGTGTCATTCTATTTTCAACACCCAGAGTCTGAGTAAGGCACAGTCACCTGAGTTATTGTTTGGTACCAAAGCTATGGATGTTGGTCTAACATGCTGTCCTATCTACATACACTTCCCATTTCTAAACCATATTTGATATGCTATAATATCAACTCATTCAAGGGCAATGCCAATAGAATTACTCTATGTAAATCATGGGTATGGTTTGCAATGTTCCCCAACAAAAGGATAATGACGACTTTAATTTAGACCAGTGGCATATAAAAACCACAGATACATGAATAAAGTTAATCTTATGATGTGGCCCTATTCAACAACTGCCCCCATGAAGAGGCCACTGAACACTTGGGTACTACAGCAAAGTGTGGTGAAGAAATCAGATGGTGCCCGGCAATCAGAAACAATAGCTGCTAGAGGTCTTAAAGGCTCGTCTTAAAACAAAGGCTCGTCTACACGAGCTGTCAGCTAAGTCTATGAGGAAGAAGCAGCCTGTATGATCCAAGGATCGTAAATAATTGTGAACACTCAGTTTGCGGAAGGTTAAGGAGGACAGTAGTAGTCCAAAATCCAATTGCAGGTTAGCAAAAGAGGAAGAGTGAAAACAGAAAACTCAGCCAGGAAGTCAGATCAGGGATGTAACATTGTAACAATCTCCTCAGACCACGGGCTGAAGAGGGGAACAGCCTTGCACACCAGAGAGTACAGGAAAGTGGATTATCACAGGCTATATGACTTCAAAATTTAACCACTTTGTCATTTTATCTCCTTTTTGGTCACACTTAAAATCTGTTCTAGTCTTTATTATGTTCTGTTATCTTTTTTTTGTTTTTTGTTTTTGGGCATCACTGCCTCGGGTGGTCGTGGGCACTACCCAGTGCTGCTCCTGAGAGCCGCCGCTGGATTTGAACTGCCAAGCCCATGGGCCGCAGTCCCGCACTCAACCACGTACACCACCAGGGCTCAGCCCCTGTTCTGTTATCTTTTCATCTGAGGTTTTCCACTGTTTTATTTTGTTATTGTTGTATTTTCTTACTTGTTTTTCTGTTATCCTTTTTGTTTCTGTATGCTATTCTTTGTGTGAAATTCAGTAGAGATAAATCTACAGAAACAGTAACAGGATGAACAAATTCTGGGTGCTGTGCCAGGGAACAATGAAAAGGGCAGCATTTACCCTAGGACAAAGTTCAGAAAGGTTAGCAAAGGAGGAAGAGTGAAAACAGAAAACTCAGCCAGGAAGTCAGATCAGGGATGTTACATTGTAGGGGCTGTCATCAGAGGCATGCAGCAACATGGAATTGTGGATTGGAAATTTGAGCATCTTTGCAAACTCAATTCACAATAATTTTAATAAGCTACTAGAAAAATGAAATGGCACCTGTAAGATGCAGCAATATCAAATTGCTGCAAAACTTTCTAAATGCTCACTCTCAATTTTCAACAGCCATCGAGCCATCACCAACCATACCTGAGTAATAAAAAATGAAAACCCTAACTCCTCTGAGGGACTCTACTTAGCAGCAAGGAGACAGTTACCAGATAAATCACTGCATCTCTGGTTCATATATGAAGGAATAAGACCTATTGAGTGGGTTTGCCTTGAGAATCCATTATTAATATATTCTTGGATTAATATAATGACGATATAAATATGGAAGCCATTATCAACACCACAAAAACCTGCAGGCTGCTTTTCAGTTTACGAAGCTTCCTTTATCTCACCTGATCCCTCTGACACTTGGTTCAAATCTGCTGGAGTGGAACAAATCATACCACATAGACCCATAAAATGTGAAAGCAGGGACACAAATCCCTGTGTGGTCATGTCCACTGTAGCTAGTATCAGAAATCGAGAGACAGGAATGACCCCAGTGGTTGTGAACACAGGAAGGAATTAACAAAGCTCGGTACACATATCGAAGGGAATATTACTCAGCCGTCAAGAAAACTAACATCCTCTCACACGCTACACCATGGATGAACCTCACTGAAACAAAGAGACGCAGAAGGACAAGCACTGTCTCAAGGAAGCAAAGGTATTTATTTGTGGGGATCAAGGGTGGGAGGGAAAAATCATGGGAGGCTACAGCTTCAGAAGGTCAGCATTTCTGTTAAAAGTGATGAAAACTTGGAAGCCTAGTGGGTGTACAGCACAGGGAGTATCATTGATTCATAATTGATTTCTCTGAACTAAAAAACATTGTGATGTGCGATGTCTTGCTGGTTATATGCTTTTTGACTACGATTTCTGGTAGAACGCTTTCTTGTTGCTGTTTTCTGGCAACACTTTTTGACAAAGACACGCTTGTCGATCTATACTGACTAAAGAGCCCTGGTAGCCTAGTGGTTACAAGTGGGGCTGAGATCCCCAAGGTCAACAGTTCGAAAACCCCAACCAATCCGTGCGAGAGAGACTAGGTATTCTACCCCCGTTCACAGTTAGTCTCAGAAACCCCCCAGGGGCAGTTCTACCTTGCCCTGCATGGTGAGTTTGGTTTGTTTGGACGATACCGACAGAGACAGAGCTGCACCCAGCATGCAGTGGGGGCAGGCAGGGGACTTACGCCCTCTGGAACTCTGGGATGCTGAAGATGGCTTGCATGACCGAACCGAGGTAGCAGCTGTTGCCCAAGTTCTTCAGACCCGTGTAGCCGGGGCCATACATGGGCTTCAGCTTCGTCCCCGACTCTTGGATGACCTCCCACTCGCTGACTCTCGGCTTGATGTCATTATCCTGGAGCCCGTTCTCTGTCTGGGGTGCAGGTATTGAAGAAAAGCGAGTTGAAAGGTGATGGTCTTTCTTGGATCAGGTCCCTGGAACTATCTCTAAAGGTCATGGAGGCCCCTGCTATCTTCTCCCCCAACCCCAAACCCCACCAAAATTACTGTAGTAGAGAAGGCAACAACCTAATTAGAAGGAGCCCAAGTGGAAAGTCAAGAACGACCACTATCAAGCAGAAAGATTTCAAAGGAAAATCCAGCACTACGCAGCAAATGGGAAAGCCAGGCGGTTTGGGGGGAAAAGTGGAGAAAATAGCAAGGTGGAGCTTGATGCCTTCAAGATTGAAAGAAGAGGAGAGAACAACTAATTTTAAAAATGACTATGAATGAGAAACAGGAGGAGACTAAGACTATGAGGAAAGGGTGACTGCCCAGGGGGGAGGGCGAAGCTGAAACACAGTAAATGCATTTCAAACAGCTCCTCAAAGAGGGGGTAAAGCATGGCATCGCCAGAGCGCCAGCTTGAAAAGGCCAAGATGAGATGAGGGAAGGTGTTTCCATGAGGAAAACATGCCGGGGTATTTTTCTCCACCCTTTTGGAGCCCTGCCACCCTTCTTGAAATTAAATAAGACGAGGTGGGCCTCGATAAGTTTAAAGGTCACCATCTCTCCGAATGTTCCCTCCCTTCGTTAAACAGAGAGCGATTTATGGCCGTGCTCCACCGTGGAGGCAGGGATAAACAAACGGGCAGCTCCTGAGGCAGGGTGGCTCATGAGCACGTGAAAACCCCGGCTGGTGGACCCAAGTAAAACGTTAGCTAGCTCGTTAGAGAGGGCACCGTGACCACTAAAATCTCAATTCTTTACATTGAAGGCCTGGGGGAGAGGCATGATACGGTAACGAAACCCCACAGCTCCCTCCTCATCCGGCTGGAAGAGGAGCAACAGGAGTCCTCCTCACTCACCCCATGCATGTGAAGCATGTCAATTCCAAAATGTGCTAAGTGCTTGGCCAAGTGAGGGTCTAAAACAGGCTCTTCTTCTTGAAAAGAGTAAACATCTGCGGGGGGGAGACAAAAGAAACATGGGGGCTTGTCGTGAGTTGCACGCATTGTCAACATGTGGCCATCCCACATCCACGACCCATAAGACTAGACAATGGCCAAGAACAAAAGAATCTAAAACCCGTGGCCCTGCTGGGTGACATTCTAACCAAGGACAGGCTACTTAGTAAATATACCCTCATCACATGTCTTTCAACATTTCAGAAGGGCATACCCCACCCCACCCTCCAAATAAAGTAAAACTAAAATAATACAAAACTGAAAATTAAACCAAAGAATATGTTTCACCTTGGACTTACACAGTACTAAAACCAGAAGTTCAGAAAGAAAGAGAAAGAGGGCAGTGGTGCCCACAAAAAAAAAAAAAAGAAGAAGAAGAAAGAAAAAGAGGGTAACTGTATAAATGATTAGCCTTAAAACCCACAAGTGATCCAAAACCATGTATTTTAACTCATGGCCCAGCCTCCTTCTCTCTACATCAAACTTTTCAATATGTATATATATAATTGTTTCGATGATTTTATTGGGGGCTCTTACAGCTCTTATAACATTCAATACATCATTTGTATCAAGCATATTTGTACACATGTTGCCATTCATTTCAAAATATCTTCTACTTGAGCCCTTGGTATAAGCTCCTCTTTCCCCCCTCTCTTTTTTTTTTAATGAATCATTTTATGGGGGGCTCATACAACTCCCATCACAATCCACACATACATCAATTATATGCAGGCCACATTTGCACACTTGCCATCATCACTGTCAAAACATCTTCCCTCCACTTAGACCCCCCCCCAGTACCAGCTCCCCATATTTCTCTCCCCTCCCCTCTCCCCCTCCCCCATGAACCCTTAATAATTTACAAATTGTTATTACTTTTTCGTATCATACACTGTCCAATGTGTCCCTTCACTCACTTCCCTATTGTCGGTGCCCCAGAGAGGTCATATGTAGATCCCTGAAATGGGTTCCCCTTTTCTTTATTGGCACACAATCCATATATCATACAATTTAATAGTTAAATCATATCAAGAAGAGTTGTACAGTCATTACCACAATCAATTTTAGAAGATTTCATTCTTTTATGTATTTACTGTCATTAGCTCCCCATTTCCCCCAACCTCCCTTGCCATACTCCACCCCTCCCCCAAAAAAACATTAATCCAGTTATAGATTCACCCATCCTGGATTCCATGTGCCAAAAAAAACAAAGAAACCAAAAAAAATCTAACAATAACTCAATAAAATAGAAAAGAGCCTCAAGCAAAAAGCAGAAAATAATAAAAACCGGAACTTTAAAATGAGTCAAAAGGGAGATCAAATGATAAGGTGTTCAATTTAACCTAACTACATCTGCCACAATCCACTTTCCAATGATAAGCCAGGCTATTCACACCTCCCTCATCTACGTCAGAGAAAACCACCAAAAATTTCATCCCAGAGTATTTCCCTCCACTTTTCTAAAACTGAAACAACTTTTAAATGGGTCAAAGGGGAGATCAAATAAGATATTATATGTCAACCTAATATACCTACTATAAACGTCTCTACAATGCTCTCAGTCTCAAAACAAATCTATTTACATCCCTGACTGTGTGGACCCTGAAAATGGATTTGAGGAGTCCACTGTTGTCCATAGCCTGCTGCAAATCAGGTGTTCACGATTTAAGCACTGGTAACCAGTCCCTCCTTTGAATTTGGATTATACTGTTTACAACCCTTGGATCACACAGACTGGTGTCCTTCTTCCATGTCAACTAAGTTGACACTCCATGTAGATGGCTACTTGTTTGAAGAAAAGATTTTAAGACCCAAGAAGCTATTATTTCTGATACCTGGGCACCATTTGTTTCTTAATCACACTTTCCTATAATGCCCATATCTTCAGTGATCTCTTTATGAAGATTAGTATCAAGAAGGGCCATATCATAAGAACTAATTCTCCCCTTAGATTTGGGCTTGGATTAAATTTGAGCCCTAAATTCATTCACATATCTATAGTTTATAGTCTCTATAAATCTCTATAGTCTCTATATATCTATAGTTTATGTCTCTGGTTGAGTTAGTCTGGATAGACTAGAGGAACAAATTTCAGAGACACGCATATAGGTATAAGGAAAGGGTTTATATACAAAAGAAATGTGACACTAAGAAGGCATATCAATCCAGTCCAGCGCAAAGTCATAAGTCCAATATTAACCCATATGCCCTAAATCAGTCTATAAAGTCTGCTTCCAACTCAGGAAGTCACAGGTCAGTGGGTGCAGAATTCTGCTGCTCGCAGGGGTCTCCCTATGGCTCCTTGCTTCCAGGGCTCAGGTCCATCAACTGCATGCCACTCCAGCTTCAGAGGTCTGTCTTCATCAGGGCAAAGCCGTGTGGTCTCTCCGCTGGCTCCTCCAACTTCTCGGAGGCTGCATCTTGTCTTTTCTGTGATTAATCGTCTCTGAAACTAACTCCCAACAACTGGGGAAGATAGCTTCTCATCTTCACGAGGGAAATACCGCGAGATTTCCCAGGAGTCTCAGGTGAAAACCATGCCCACACAGAGGCCTCATCAGCTACTCAATGGCTTTCTCCTGATTAACAGACCAGACTCCACCCCTACATTTCCATTATATAATTAACATAAGCAGATGACTGCCACACTGGTTCACCTGAGAGACTTAGTTATAGTTCTGTTAGAGAACATTATCAATCATTCCCTTGGGGCATATGGTAATTCTATTGATAATGTCATTAATTAAGCTATGGTACGCAATTTAAAACATAGATAAGAAAAGATTATATTCGGGCTTGTTATGAACTGCAATACATGAATTAATGACTTGTACACATTAAACTCTCAAGGGACTGAACACTGTGTACACTAACAATGAGGGCTGATGATAAGGGAAAACTTTCAGTAATGTTCATTGACAGGGGAGAACCAGGCCTACTAGATTAATACGTATATTAATAAAACAAAGAAGCTTTAATATTGTAAGTATATGAGAGTCCTAGGTCACATTCATTGAGCACCCTCAAGGCAAGAGATCCAAACCAAAGTCCAATGACAGCCAATTCTAGAACCTTGATGTAGTAGTCATCTGTGACTTCTCACACTAGGGAATTTCAACCAAGGGTTATAGGTGAGTTTGAGAGAGAGCCCACATCACTAGGCACCAAAGGATTATTAAAGTCCCATTGAAGGCTCTAAGCAGGAACAGAGATTCAGAAACCACAGCAACTTTGCTCTCAAAATGGTAAAATAGAACACAATACAAGAAAAGTAGGCCAGCTGTAAGAGCCCCCAGTAAAATGCATGCAAATAATTTTAGAATTTAAAAAAAAAAAAAAGAAAAGAAAAGTAGACCTTTAAAGGATACTCCACCGCTCTGTAGGGCAGTGAAAGAGATGCCATAACAAATTTTATCACAAGGAAAGTCCTTTAAAGAAGCTACAGTGAGTGTCTGACCCAAACCCAGAGTCGCCGAGAGGCACTTCCACCCAGAAGCCGTCAGTCTTTATTAATAGATCAAACATTTGATGGCTCTCTCTTGTGCCCTCCTTCCCCTAGAGGCTAATTTTAACTTTGACTAACAGTCCTTATTTAAGCATATTTTTAATATAATGAAGAGCTCTGCAAAGCAAAGCTAAACAGAAAACAAAATTCCCAGTGTCCCCATTAAGAAATAATATAGATTCAAGTACTTAAAAAAAAAAACTCCAAACAAATAACTTGAAACTACATCAAGGGTACTCTTACTCATAATAAGGGATGGAGAAATACCACTAAATACCATCTGGAAGGAGAAACTGGCACTCCAGAGACACTGTGAACTGTGATTAATATTAACTAGTGAGATAGTTTCGAGGACTTAAGGCTTTACACCCCTGGTGATCAGAGCTCAGTTAGAAAATAATCAAATCCTTAAAACTGCACTGTTAATACTGGCCAAGGATTTTTGAAGCAAGTGAAAATCAAATTCATTAGACACTTGTTACCATGATAAATTAATGCTTCCTATGCCTTGAAGGTCACCAACTGCTCCAATGACGTGACAGCCACAATTTATTTTTGACCCTCAAGACAAAAACAGTTTAGTGAGCAACACATCAGCTATCTAAAAATGAACTGTGATCTGTAATCTTGGTAATCATGAAATATTCTCAATGACATGTAGGCAAGGGAGGGGCGGGAGGGTGGGGGCTTAAGTGAACTCAGAGACTTAAGATGCTGCCAGATATGTATTTTCTTGGAAAACTTGTATCTCCAACTTCAACTTAGCAGATCTCTTACCTCAGGAATTACTGTAACCAATTAATATTAGCCCCTCCACCCACCCTCCCATTGCCTTAAAAACAGAACCCAGTACCAAAGACATCCACAGAGGTGATCTCCTAGGAATAGTACCAGCTGTGTTTCAAGTGTAAAGACGGTTCTATTAGAAGTAATCCATCATTGTTTTGCATTAATTTCACCAGGCACAACATGAGACAGAGATCAATAAAGAAAAAATAAGTAAAAGAAAAATGTATGCAACATGAATAACCCACTGATGTGATAACTTGGGAAACAGTTTCAACTTTTCTTTATTTTAAGACAGGGAGCAGGGGCTGAGCCCTGGTGGCGTAGTGGTTGTGCGTGGGACTGCGGCCCACTGGGATGGAGGTTCAATTCCAGCAGTGGGGCTGGGCCTCCTACTCCCACCACCGGAGAGCAGTGATGCCAAAAAAAAAAAAAAAAGACAGGGAGCAGATATGGAGGTTGAATTGAAGGGTGAAGCCAAAATGAAGGCGGAGCATCTGTAAAAAACTATATCCATGTAGAAGTCATTTGCTGCTTCTAACTAGTGAACTTACAATAGAAAGTAGACGCATAGAAAAAAATGAGGGTAACATACGTACAAGCATGCCTAGTTCAATTGGTATGCAGACTGTGATGAGTTGTATGAGCTTCCAATAAATTGATTTTAAAAATAAATAAAATAATTAGGGAGCTTATCCATCATATTTTGTTTGTCTTTCTGTTACTCTTTCAAATGTATCCTAATATTTTGTAAGTAATCCCCAAGGAATAAAAGCACTCCATCGGATGACATGCCGCGAGGGCTGGAGCATGCCAACACCCGTCCTGGTCCATCCACGTGAATTGACTCGCCCATTCTCCCAGTCACCGAAGTCAACAAATATGTACAAAGGAAAGGGCTTAGCCCCGGTGGCGTAGTGGTTGTGCGCGGGACTGTGGCCCATTGGGACGGAGGTTCAATTCCAGCAGTGGGGCTGGGCCTTCTACTCCCACCACCAGAGAGCAGTGATGCCCAAAAAACAAACAAACAAACAAGCAAAAAACAAAGGAGGTACTGTGAAAGAAGGAAGAAAAGCCGGGTCCCTACACTCACTGAAAATTTAATGCTGAAAATGAGTGTGCAACCCAGGAAGTCAGCTTTGCTGTCTGCTCTCACAGCTCAAGGAGAGGGAGAGAAAACACGCACTCCTGGTCAACCAGTCAACAGAGAAAGAGAGCAGGAGGAAAGGTTGTTTCCCAGGTGAAGGTTGACCTAGCGACCACGACAGCGCTTCTTCACCAGGGGTTCTATCTGTGTGCCAGATAGAGAGTGAAGAAATGAGAGGATGCGCTGACAACTAAACTAAAAGACTAAGTGATGAGGGGAGGAAAGACCCAATGCACATCTGTAGACAGTTGGACAACCCATCACAGAAGGGTAACAGAAAAGAGATGAGCCAGTCAGGTTACAGGTTAGCACCAATGAAACACACAAGTTTCCTCTAGCTCTTTGGTGCTTCCTTCCCCCACTATCATGACCTCAATTCTACCTTACAAATCGGATGAGACCAGAGCATGTACACGGTACAGATAAGATCCCACAGCACAGGGAATCCAGGATAGATAAACCCCTCAGGGCCAACAATGAGAATAGAGATACCAGGAGGATTAGGGAAGAATAGGGGGCGAGAGAGAGGATCCGAGCACAAGGACCAACTAGAATCCCCTGCCAGGGGGACGAATAACAGAAGAGTGGATGAGGAGCGAAGGAGGACAATGTAAGATATGGAAATAATCTATAACTTATCAAGGGCTCATGAGGGAGAACAGGTAGAGGAGAGAGTGGGGAAAGAATGGGGAGTTGGTATCAGGGGTTCGAGTGGAAGAGAATGCTTTGAAAATAGTGGTATATGTGCAAATGTGCTTGACACATTGGAGGAATGTATGGATTGTGATAACATGTAAGAGCTCCTAATAAAAGTATTTCTTTTTAAAAAGACTAAGTGAAAAACAAATAAGTTCAGCATGTAATATTCTTTTAAATATGTTCTAGGCCAGACAAAATCTAGACTGTGGTTAGGGAAGAAAAACAGGTAAAAGTGAAAAGAAGAAAACAAACAAACAAAAAAAAGGCTGAGCCCCGGTGGCGTAGTGGTTGTGCGCGGGACTGCGGCCCACTGGGATGGAGGTTCAATTCCAGCTCCACGGACCAAAGGCTGGGCCTCCTACTCCCACCACCAGGGGACAGTGATGCCAAAAAACAAAAACAAAAATCAAAAAAGTGAAAAGAAGGCGATAAAGAAGACAGAAAAGAGGGGACAAGAGTGGAGTGAATCAGGGGAGCAAACTTTGTTGACGCGTCATCCTCTATTCATTTAATGCACAAAGAATGCCCACTACGTGCAAAGGTCAATGGTCTATGCTAGAGAAACGGTGGTGCCCAGACCCTGCTGTCACGAGGTGACCATTGGGAAGCATACAGCCACAGGGCCCAGTGAACAATGCCCTCTGGAAGCAGCACACGATGCCACAGAGGCACACAGAAGAGCACAAGCCAAGGCAAAAAGAAAACACCGACAGCTACACTCACTGCCATCGAGTCGATGCCAGCTCCGAGGAAGGCTTTGGGCAAAGTAGACCTGACCCTATGAGTTTCCAAGACCATAACTCTTTATGGGACCATAACTCTTTCTCCCAAGGGATGGCTGGCGGTTTCAAACTAGGGACCTTGAAGTTAAGAACCCAATATAGAGCCACGACACCACCAGGGCGCCAGAATGAAGCAGTCAAAGTCTGAATGCAAACTCCCGGCATGTGAGAAATTGAACAGGGACCAACACCAGGTCAGGGGTGAGGGTAACCAACAAAGACATACCAATGTCAGATACTGCTGAATTGATGCCAGGGCCAGGGAAATGGGCAGCTTCCTAACTATCTTGAGCACCCGTGAGAGACTCTAACAATCATCCAACAGTGGAAGCATCATCCACTGTCTAAAGTAAACTGATGTCCACTGGGGATGGAGAGGAGGGGACCCTCCCCTCTATACATCAGTCTTCATTCCCTTCTCCAACAAGAAACTCCGTTCTGCTTTGACAAACCAATGTGCCCTCCCACAGTTTGCTTGTGTGTGTGTGATGATCTATTTCTTGGTTTGTTTGTTGCTATCCCCATGGGGACCCGGAGGAGAATTTGCTAGGGAGCACTATTCATGCTGCTGTGCTGGCTTAGGCAAGGGAACCGAGGCTTCTTGGAAGCAACGGATGAGCAGGAGTGTGTCACTGCAGGTATGTCCTTAAGAGGGTTAAGGCAAAGAGGATTAGCAGTTCACGAAACCATTCAAGAGCCAAGTCCACTACTTTCTTGGATTCCAGGTTGACTAAGCAATCTTCTAAATATAATTTCGTTTCCCGCAGGGAAAGAATGTACTGATCAAGACGACATAAACATCATGATGACTGGCAGTTTATATTCTCATGATGCGCTAACAAAGAAAGATCTCGACTCTGAGACTTCATTTCTGTGAATGCAGTTAGCCTGAGTCAGTCTGACACGCATGGACAATCAAACCTTGCCCTGGAGATGCCCACTGGCACCCTCGCCAAGATACCCTGTCATCCCAGGCTGCAGCATCCACAAAGCCCCTCGCCACCCATCGAGCTCCTCAGTGGCAATTTAAGGAAACCGTGTCATGTCTCTATGAATGTATTTAGCTTTTAAATAAATAATAAGTTATAACTATCAATATGTGAATCAATTCAAGGAAACTACCAGAATATGAAATAAGTAAACTAAAATTGATCATTTGAATTAAAACTAACCACGCACAACATGCAGGAGGAAGCAGTGGCAGGCTGCCCCTCTGGGCTGTTCTGCTCTGTCAGGGCTGATGTCAGTCAAAACCAACCCAACTGGCCCAACAAGCAAGAATCAAGTCCTGGTCTTCTTTCAAACTGTGACTTTTTTAGAATCATTTTATTGGGGGCTCTTACAACTCTTGTTAGAAATCATACATCAATTGTGTTAGAAATCATACATCAATTGTATCTGAAACATTCATACATTTATCCCATCATTCTTTTCTAGACATTTCCTTGCCATTGAGCCCTTGGGATCAGCTTCTCTTTTTTTCCCTCCTCTCCTCCTTCCTCCTTCCTGAACCCTCGTGACCCCCGATGGATTGTAGATTGTTAATTACTTTGAAATCACACACCAACCACTGACTCCCTTCCCCTCTGGTTTCTGTTATTCTTCCTTCTGGATGGGGGTGTGGTTATGTGTCTTCATTATGATCAGTGCCCCTCTCCCTCCAAACCTCTCCCCACCTTCCCCCTACCCTTTTGGTATCTTGATTCCTGTTCCTGGGTTCCATGTGTTGTGAGTTTTATCTCTTGCATAAAACTATGTACATGCTTCCATCTAGTCTAGATTGGGAGGCACCACCATACTTATATCTAAATAAATTCAAGGACCTTGGTTACACGCTCTATGACCTGCATGACTACTGTCCAATATGGCTTGCTTTCTATAATTAAATAGGAGTATTTACTCAAACACTCTCATTTACATACTAAGAATAAGTTGAAAAGTTCTCCCTCTCAACTAAAACTATATATATATACATATATATATATATTTACCTATATCTATTTAGATGTGTTTGTGTGTATATATATTTATATTTGAAAAGATAGATTCATAGGTAAAGAGCTCTTAAAATCAATAAAAATAAACTTATAACAAAATCCACTAGCAAATCACTCAAAAAAGTAGCAAGAAGAACTAAACCTATCCCAAAGGACTACAATCATATTCAATCTCACTAGTAAAGCAAATGTTTAAAGGATGCAATTTTTCTCCCAATCAGATTTGCAGGGTTTTTTGGTTTGTTTTTGTTTTAGTTTAATACCCAAAGTATTTAAGGATTGTTGAAATGGGTACTTTCACACTTCATTGTTGGTAATATAAATGATTGTAACTGTTTTAAAGAGAATTTCAGGAACTAACCTTAAGAAAGGTCAACACTTTATTGTGAGAGTCTCCTAGTCCACCTTCCTAAAGCCAAGACCTTTTAATACAGTTCTCCAGGTTGTGGTGACTCCAACCATAAAATTATTTTTGTTGTTATTTCATAGCTGTAATTTTACTACTGTTTTGAATTTTAATGTAAGTATATGATATGCAGGATATATTTTCATTGTTACAAATTGAATGTCATTAAAACACAGTGATTAATCACAAAAACACGATGTAATTGTTCAAATGCAGCAGCAGCTCTCCAGGAACAAGGTTGGGATTCCTACTCACACCAGGGCAGTGATGCCACAAAACAAAAAAAAATATGTAATTCTATATTGTGAAAAATTTATTTGTAATGACAGATCAATGAAATGTTGTCTTAAAGCATGGTGTAGCATGGGTCACAGTCTTCATGCTTGGTACTCATATACGAGCGTGTCTGCAGGTGAACAGAACCGCCTGGGAGAAAATGCTTGATTCTAGCATCTGCAACTCGTGCAACTACTTTTTGTGTGTGGGGGGGGGGGGGGGGGGGGGGGGGCCGCACCACTGCCCTGGTGGGAGTGAGAGGCCCAGCCTTGTTCCTAGAGAGCTGCTGCTGGATTTGAACCTTCAACCCTGTGGGCTGCAGTCCCACACACAACCACTATGCTACCAGGGCTCAGCCCATACTTTTCTTTCATGACTTAAAACTGTCCACTCAATCCTGATGTGGGACAATTCTCCAAAATGTGAGAACAAGGAATTCTCACATGACTGCTCAAGGCCCCAACTACAAAACTAAGACTACATGAGTTGGAAGGAAAAGTAATGGTTGGTGATAAGAATATCATTTACAATGGTAATATTTGATCAGTTCACTTTGAGGCGGGCTAATTCAGCCACAGAAACAGAGGAGAAGAAAAAATGGAAGAAGACAGAGGGTTTTTTGTATCTCCTACGAACATTATCTTAGCTTAAGGCAAAGAGGAAACAAATTAAAACCAGGTAGAATTGAGAAGAGGGCCTGTGAGGTTGTCCAGACGACTGCTTAGTCAATGTCTTCAATGATGTCAGGAGAAGATGTGCTAATAACCAGAGCAGCCTATGGCCTGTCTCATGCTCACATTTCTTGACACAGATCCCCATATTAAGCCCCTTTCCCCTCGCAAAACAGCAGCAGAACTAGCTGTACAAACATGTCAAAAGTCAATATTTTTGGAGCACATTTTGAGACGAAAAGAAAACATACACATCTTTTTTAAAAAGACCTGATGCTGAAGGTGACAAATAGGAAACCACGCGAATCCTTCCTGAACATAAAAACCATCCTAACAATTGATTTCAGGGACTCTTCATAAAGTATCTTTTATAACTCATCTTGCCCAGAACCCACCCAGTGTTTTCTAAAATGAGATTGGCCCTCTCCAATTCTAGGGTTTCCTCCTGCTGCTCTAATGGGGGAACTACTTGTGCACTTTCCCGGCAGCTGTGTCCTACACTTTCCTCCAAGTCTGTGTTTGCTACAATCAGAACAATAATCAAAACAAGAGCAGTCATTATGGAGACTTTTCTGGGTGCACCGGGCTAAAGTGTGATGCACACTATGAGTCAGGGACCATGATCACCCTCAAGGCAAGGGATCCCAGCTGACAGCTCACACAGCCAATAGGACAAAGAGTTAGGACTCAACGCCCACCCCCACCCCCCACTACCCGATGGTTGAAAACACACCGACCTGCTCCATCGGGAGTGATGGTTCCGAGTTTCACAGCCAGCGGGTAGCCCATATCTCTGTAATGCTCCAGCGCATGCCCGTTGCCCCCGGAGCTGTCGAAGAACCACTTCCCACACAGGACGGAGCCGTCTGTCAGGTTCAACCACAGGTTCTCCCGCAGGTCACACCGGGCACACTTCCAACCGCTGGTTCATTACGGAAGGGCAGGTCCGGAGCCAGGATGCCAGGCATGATTCGAAAATTAGCATCTCGAATTCAACTTTGTTCAAAAAGACAGACTTATCTCAAGCTGGGCATCACGGTGGACTAACAAGGGTCTGGTGTCAAGCTCCCTGGAAAGCACAACTCTCACCCACCCCAGAGCAGAGCCTCCTCGACTCGGAGAGCTCTGTTCCCTCTCACATCTGCCCGATAACCACACCAGCATCTGAGAGCAGGCGCCGCCAATGGAGGAGGATGCCGATAGGTTCTGGTTAAAACCTACCAACCAAAAGGTTGTCAATTGAGTTCCCCTAGACACAGACCCAGCCACCAGGGTCGGAATGAGAATGGTCTGCTGGGAGGTGACCCCAGGAAACACCACGGGGGGTGGGGAGGGAGGCAAGGCCAACAAAGGAGCCTAGACAGACTACAGTGAATGAGCAGCAGCCCACTCATTACTGGCAAGCAGAGCTTCGTATAGACAGGGGCCCTCAGAAGATAGTTAGCCCACCTGAGGGGCAGTGAGGCTGGGGTATCTAGGCACCCCCTCTACCAGCCATTGGTTCATGCTGTTCTGGGACGGGTCAGTGAGCATAACTCAGTGGTCTGCAAAGCCATCATGCAGGGAAATGCAGGTGCTTGCCACTGGACAGCAGCTTAGAGCTTAGGGGGACTAGCTGGACTTAGAGAGCATGTACTACAAAAGCCACTACATGAGCCACTGTATGAGCCACTACAGAGCAAAACAAGGTAGAGAAGCAATTATTCCCGTGGCTGGTTTTAGGGACGAGTTTTAGGCACAACCTGACCCTCACCTGGGAGGAATCCTGACTCCGTTGTCCAGCTGGGTGAGGTTGTTGGCGTATTTGGACACTGGTAATTCATTCTCCCACGTGTCTGGGTCTTGCTTCCGGTATGGAGATTTGGAGCTGAGCACTGCATCACAGGCAATCGTGACCTAAAAGACAAACGCAGACGCGACAGGCAAATGCAGTCTGAGAGGACAGCAGTTTCGACAGAGTAAATGTAAAATACTGCCAAATTCAAGGAAAATCCAACAGTACAATCGCCATGAGGGTAGGGGCCTAGCTTTGGGGCGGGTGCATCTTCCCCTTGGGTTTAGACCTCTGTCTAGTTTGTAGTATGGATGACGCCTTCAGACAGCGAAGAACCAAAGTGACCACCAGCTTGTCAACTCACACCCAGGAGTCACATCCAACACTTCCTACCTCTGAGCAAGAAGCATGGGGGAGTTGGGGGTGGAAGAACAGGAGGGGAGCAATTGATAGGGGTTAAATTAAGTATGGGAATGCCTAGGGTTTACCCGAGCCGTGTGGTTTCTGCCTAACAAATGTGCACCCAGATATCCAATGCCTTCACCTCATCACACAAGGGCATATGTCCAAGGGCACTTTAGATGGAATGCCAGTATCACGGCTCCATTTCTTTTTGTTTGTTTGTTTTTGTTTTTAGGCATCACTGCCCTCAGGTGGTGGGAGTAGGAGGCCCAGCCTTTGCTCCTGGGAGCCGGAATTGAACCTCCAACCCAGTGGGTCGCAGTCCCGCGCACAACCACTACGCCACCAGGGCTCAGCCCACGGCTCCATTTCTTAATCTGGTGCAAATGTGACCCTGGAGAGGGACAGAAGTATGTGTTCTCAGTGCCAGATCAGTCTACTTCATACACAAATCTGTGATGTCCAGCTTGGCACCAAGTGACACAAGAGAAGTCGGAAGGCAGTCTTTCTCTGCAGTCTCCCAGGCTCAAATTTGATGCTGGCAGGATGCCCGGCTTTACATTTGTTCTTTGCCTAATGATAAAGCTTTTTTCTAATTGTTCATAAAAACATAGAGTCTAGTTGCTGTGTCCACTCTGAAAAACATTCTGACAGTTCCTCCATCAGTTAAACAGAGTCACCATGTGGCCCAGCAATCCTATTCCTAGGTATCTGTCCAAAAGAAATAAAAAGGCATGTCTAGGTAAAAACATGCACATAATTAGTCAGTGTACACTGAATTATTATGGAGTGAAACAATCCAAAAGCCCATTAACTGGCACATGGAAAAATTAAATGGGCACTTGCTGGAATATTATACAGCTATTTAAAAGCACTTGATCCACTGAAATACTATACACTAAAAGCACTGAAATACTATACAGCCATTAAAATGCACTTGCTGGAATATTACACAGCCATTAAAAATGCATGACCTCTTGAAACGTGCTACAATGTGACTGAATCTTACAAACACTTTGCTTAGCCAGAAAAGCTGGTCACAGTCACAAAGCACTACATGCCATATGATTTCATTTATATGAAAGGTTCTCAGAGTAAACAAATCCATAAGGACAAAAAGTGGTTGCCTGGGACCCATGTGGTGGGAGATGGAGGACAGCGGTGATGGGATAACAAAACAATTTCCCCATGTCTTTTGGTGATGAATGCCCAACTCTATGAACATCACAGAAACCACCGAATCGAACTTCGTACAGAATGCATTTTCCTGGGGAGCACTGAGGACTGACACTAGAACTCTCAGCGAGGCAATGAAAGTGGCCCTCTCACCCACCATCCCAAGTCCATCCAGTCCATTAGCAAATGCTATCAGTTCTACACCCAAAATGTACTTGCCCTATATGCCATTTCAACTGCACCCTAATCCCACCTCCACTGTGGCTCTCTGGGAAGGTTACACACCAGCCTCCTCACAGTTCTCAGTTTTCCCATCTGTCCTTTCTCTGCACAGAGGGATCTGCTTTGAAAACTGTTGTTGTTGTTGTTGTTGTCCCAACTCATGGTGACCCTGGACACAACCGAACGAAATGCTGCACAGTGCTGCATCGTCATTCCCGTGCCTGACTGCACTGAGGCAACCACTGTGTCAATCCATCTCATTGAGGGCCGTCCTCTTTTTCCCCTTTACCGAGGAACCCTGAAGGTGCAGTGATGACGTGCTGGGCTGCAATCTGCATTGGGGCAAGTCAGAACCACCAGCAGCACCACTGGAGAAAGACTGGACTTTCTAGTCCCTAACACACAGTCTCAGAAATCACAAGGGAGGCGCTCGGAATCAGCACTGCCTCAGGGGCACTGAGTGAGTTCCCAGTTTGCCAAACATGATGATCTTCTTCAGGGACTGGTCTCTCCTGACAAGATGACCAAAGGATGTAAAACAAAGCCTCGCCATCCTTGCCTCTAAGGAGACTCTAAATGTACTTATTCCAAGACAGGCTGGCTTGTTCTTTTTAGCAGTCATCGATACTTTTAACATACTTTGCCAGGACAATTCAAACGCATCGATTCCTCTCTGGTCTTCCTTATTCGACGTCTAACTTTCACATGCATATGCGGTCATGGGAAATACCATGGCTTGGGTCAGGCATACCCTCGTCCTCAAAACAATATTCTGAATATTTCAATATTCTGAAAGGGTCATGTCAGCAGATTGACATAAGCAGCACATCTTATGATCTCTTGACCGCTGCTTCCGTAAGCACTGAAAAATCCTTGACAACTTCAACCTTTCCTCCGCGAAACATTCTGTCCATTCGTTCAGTTGCGAGGATTTGAGTCTTCTTTACAACCTACAATATGCAGATGACGCAACCTTGCTTGCTGCAAGTGAAAGAGGACTGGAAGCACGTACAATGAAGACCAAGGCTTTGAAAACTAGATCATTGCATCTCCTGACTAAAAACTCAACATGGTTATACTGAACACACTGGGCAATGCAAGAAAAAAGGAGTATAGCCTGCCATCAGAAAGAATATAGTCAATCTATTATGAATCTGTCATTTATAACTATAGGTAAATCTATTCTTAGATATTCGCAGTTTTCTCTCATAAGTCCTGGTGTATAAATTAACCTTTCTTTTGAATTACATGAAGGATTGAGTTCACCAAAAATCCAATCCAGAATGACAGATTTGACCATGCAGTCTTCTTGGCATTTCTGGGTACAGCATCCTTGTGTTTTTAAGCTGGCCTGATCCAATCTTCTGTCCATTTTACTGATTACCTGAATTGTGTCCCTAACCACCTCCACACGTTCTTCACCTCTGGTAGGCCTATTTTGTGCTCTGACTTACAACACACAATAATCATGATCAAGAGTCAGACACTGGGTTCTCTCTTTTCTTTGCTATTCCTTCTTGGTGCACCTGTACGTCGGGGGTGCTGTAAAACCCTGATCTAGTGTTCTCTGAAAATCACCTAACAATCCTTATGTGAGTCATGACTGAAACCCATGATCAATCATCCTATAATGATACTGTCAATTATCCTTCCCTGGATTTGTTACTTGGAATCAGGAAAAGGACCTTGGAACCAATCTGGGCTCTAACCCAGGTCTCTGGAAGCCTGAAGCGTAATGATGTGCCTGAGCCAGCTCAAACCGGTTCACCAGAGCACTGATTAGATTTTAATAAAGTTTGCATGATGGCTGTTAAACACGGCCATTATAAAAAATAAATTATATAAAAGTAAAATCAAAGAAAATAAGTTTTAGGGGCTGAGCCCTGGCAGCATAGTAGTTGAGTGCAAGACTGCAGCCCATGGGCTTGGCGGTTCAAATCCAGCAGCAGCTCTACAGGAGCAAGGCTGGGTAGCTCCCACAACCACCAGAAGGCAGTGATGCCCAAAAAAAACAAAACAAAAAGAAAATAAGTTTTAAAGATAGTAAACACCCCCGAAATCATCACTTTTAACCTGTTTTATAACATTTTACTACTATTATGTGTGCTTGAGGTTATTTATCTTTATTGAGAATACACAAGTAAAATATACACCAATTTAACCATTTCTGCATATACAACTCAGTGGCATTGATTAACTTCTCATCCTCCTTTAATGAGTCCATTCCCATTAACACGATCTCACTGACCCTTAAATTTCCCATCTAATCTTTCTAATTGCTGTTCATTCATTTGGTTCCACATAGAGAGGTCTTTAAACGAATAGAATGTTCCAGGCATTTTGTGCCAGTTAAACTATTGTTTGGTTTTAGTAAGATTTCAAGGGGATATTTTGGGCTTAAGATTTATAGATATTTGCTGAGCCCCGGTGGCGTAGTGGTTGTGCGCGGGACTGCGGCCCACTGGGACAGAGGTTCAATTCCAGCAGTGGGGCTGGGCCTCCTACTCCCACCACCGGAGAGCAGTGATGTCCCCCCCACCCAAAAAAAAAATTTATGATGATCTCAGGACAAACACCTCAGGAAGGTCATTTAAAATTCATGGCGCCAGAAAGTCTGAAGTACATGAAATTTGAAACCCCTATTCTGTGATTTCCCCGTATAGAATCTTCCATTAAAAAGTTCACAATGGTAACGAGGAACCATCCAGTTCCTTTGGGTCTCTTGCCAAAGAAAGCTGTTGTTCATGGTAGCAATTAGCCATCCATTCCATTACTGTCTTCTATTCCTGACTTTCCTTCTTCTTCTGTTGCTCCAGACAACAGAGACTAAGTGTCATGTCTAGGGCTGTCACTTGCAAGCTTATCAGACTCCAGGCACTACACAATGAACTAGGAGTAGATTAGGAGCACCAAACACAGTATTGTTCACTTTTTTTGGTATTGTTTACTTTTATGTTATCTGAATTGTGGAAATGTTATATAATGCTGCGTGATGCTACATGTCTTCCCAATGCCACAGGAAATGGTGTTATGGTGGCAGGTTGGAACTAGTCATGGGAGTTTTACACCATGGAAATAAGCAAACACTGCAAAGCAGAGAGCCATGAACACATCACTGCTCAGGTTCCTGATTTCCACAGTGAGAGTGTTGAATTTTAGGCTCTAAGATATGTGCAGAGCCCAAAAGACTACGCGTCTGTGAACTTCACATCACTGACAAGCAGCTTTATATTCTGGTACCATCTATATAGTTACTACCATCTATATAGTTACTACCTGAAAGTAATGTTCTGTGGCTGGGAAATACAAGAGATTACAGAAAAATCAACTGGTTGGGTCTAGGAGCTCAATAATTTTTTGCTATTTAAAAGTTTGGGGAATTTTAAAAATTATTATCACTACAATTGTAGCAAAAGCATAAAAAGAAAATAGAAGAATTAACATCCTTTAAGTAGATACATTCTGTTGGATAAATCCAGGTTTTTCTTCTGTTTCCCCAGCTCACCTTCCAAATAATTCTTTTTCGTTTTTTTTTGTTGCTGTTGTTTTTTGTGGCATCACTGCCCTGGTGGGAATAGGAAGCCCAGCCTTGCTCTCGGAGAGCTGCTGCTGGATTTGAACCATCAACCCTGTGAGCCAGTCCCGCTTTCTTTGTTTTTTAAATTTTTTTCAACATTCTCCTAGGAGTTGAAACCATCCCAACTACATGGACAACCCACCCTCACCCCTCCCCCCCCCCCAGAAGAATTCACTTCAGAGGACAGTGCTGAAGTTACAGCTCAGGGAGAGGAACATATCTGATATGAGCACAAAGGAACAAATGAAGGGGGAGGGAGAGATTGTGGAGAACATCCTGACCACCAAGCCCTGAGGACGATATTCCTGCTCAGAGCAGCCAATGCACAGAGAGGACCATATGACCAGCCCCACCACAAGACACAACGTTCCCCACTGACCCACTGCACTACAGGGGACGACACTGGAAATACAGTGGGAATTGTGCCCAATCTAACCCCACCACACGGAGGTGAAACATTAAGGGCATGCAACAGAACAGCAAGGGGAGCAGAGGGATGAAGTTTGGGAAATAACAAATATAGACTTTGGGGCCAGGGCATGGCATCCCATCAGATTGGAAAACACTTCTAACGGTCAATAAACAGACCTTGAACTAATGATAGGTATTTCTTTTTGTGTGTCAGCTTGTGTTGTTGTTTTCTTTTCTTTTGTTGCTTTGGTTTGCTCTCTCTTGTTTTTGTGTGTTATTATCTCTGCAAATCTATCTAGATAAGATAGATAACCTGGAGGAGAAAACAACAGGACCAACGATTCTGGGGCCACATGGGAAAGGAAGTGGGTATGAACAAATCCAGGGACAAGGGAACAACAAGTGATCTAAAATCGATGGTGAGGAGGAAGTAGGAGGCCTGGTAGGACTTAATCAAGGGCAATGTAACCAAGAGGAATTACTGAAAGCCAAATGAAGGCTGAACATGAAAGTGGGACAAGAGGAAAAGTAAAAGGAAATGGAGAAAAGCACTAGGAGGCAAAGGACATTTATAGAGATCTAAATACAGCCATGTTCTTTATAAATATATTTATATTTATCCACCTACATATATTTATAGGTTTAGTAATAAGGTGGACATTGGGCCTCTGCTCAAGTACTCCCTCAACACAAGAACACTTTGTTCTATAAGCATTCCATGATGCTCATCTTCCTGACGTGATCGCTGAAGATAAAGCAAGTTCATAAGCAAATATAGTGGAGAACCCTGATGGTGCCTGGCCATCAAAAGATGTATTATCTGGGGTCTTTTTGGCTTAAAAACAAACAAGTGGCCATCTAGCTGAAAAGCAACAAAGCCCACATGGAAGAAACACCCCAGTCTGTGTGATCATGATGCATCAAAAGGATCAGGTATCAGGCATCAAAGATCCAGAACAAAAAAATAAATCATCATTGTTAATGAGTCGGAATGCAAAGTGGAGATCAAAAGCCCATCTATAGGCAATTGGACATCCCCTTACAGAAGAGTTGTAAGAAAGAGACGAGCCAGTCAGGGTGCAGCATAGTACTGATAAAATATACAACTTTCCTCTAGTTCTTTAATACTTCTTCCTCCCACCCCCACCCCAATTCTACCTTACCAATCCAGCTAGAGCAAAGCATGTACATGGGTACAGAGAGGAGCTGGAAACATAGAGAATCTGGGATAGATAAATCCCTCAGCCTCAATATTGAGAGTAGTGATACCAGGAAAGTAAGGGGAAAGGGGAGGGGGAGGGGACCAATCACAATGATCTGCATATAACCCCTCCAGACATGAAAAAATAATAATCTATAAATTATGATGGGTTCATGAGGGAGGGGGAAAATAAGAAGATGATACCAAGGGCTCAATTATAAAGAAAATGTTTTGAGAATTATGATGGCAACAAATGTATAAATGTGCTTGACACAATGGATGGATGGATGGATGGATGGATGGATGGATGGATATGAGTTGTATGAGTCACTGATGAAATGACTTTTAAAAATTCTCTTAATATTTTATTAGTAAATCATGTTATTGGGGGCTCTTACAGTTCTTATAACAGTCCACACATCAATTGTATCAAACTCATTTATACATATGTTACCCACATCATTTTCTTTCTGCTTAAACCCTTGGTATTAGCACCATTTTCCCTCTCTCCTCTACCCTCCCACCCTCATGAACCCCTCATAAATTATTATTGTTTTCATATCTTACACCACCCACCGTCTCCCTTCACCCATATTTCTGTTGTTCATCTCCCTGGAGGATGGGTTATACACTGATCATTGTAGACAGTTCCCTGTTTCTACCCCTTCTCCCCTGCCTTCCCCCTAATCTCATGGTATTACTACTTCCTTTCCTTTTCCTGAAGGGATTATCTGTCCTGGAACATTCTCTTAATTTCACAACACTCTTGTTTTAAAAACAATAGTACATAAATTTCAGACTTCAAACTACTGTATACAAATTTATGAAATACAGTTTTCTGACACCTTCTTTTCAAATAGTAATAGTCATACTTCAAATTATATTCTGAATAGAGGAATAGTTGTGTGTTTAAAGGTTTTTTATTAGTTTTTTCACAGTTTTTTTCTCAGTAAGTGAAAGAGAAACAAATCATTTCCCACCACATTTATTATATGTTGCTTTGTTTCTTTTGCTACAGCAGGAATAGGAGTTGTATTAAACAAGAGCAGTGAAAACTTCCTATAGTGGAACTATATGCTTGAGTAGATGATTTCAGGTCATGGAACCAGGTAAGAACATTTTGCCCACGAATAGATTTTATCTTTTGTAACCTCCACATAATTTAACCCCAAGATCTGGGAAAAGCAGAGGTCATCGAATTCTGCAAGCATCACTCAGCACAGTGCACTTAGAACAGAAAAAGATGTGTTGAACATAATGATGAGCAGAAAGAGCTGTGATCAAGGCTCCATTTTATTTTTGTTTTTAGGGTCTTATAATTAGTTGTACAGCTATGCAGATGCAAAACAAGCAAGAAGAGCAGTAACCTAGTCCCTACTGACGTGAGTACCCCAGGTACAGATGAGTTCACTTGGCAGGGTGAGTGAGCAGGATTTCAGAGGATGACACACAGCTTCCAGAAGACTCTGGCACCTACACATCTGGCTAAAAAGCTAGCAGAATTTGAAGAGAAACAAACGAACTGGAATCTCTAAATTCAACTGCCAGCTGTGGCCAGGCTCTAAGAAGTTGGAGAGTGAAGAAAAGCAAGGTGGAAAGGATGGAGTGGGGAAGTCATGCGGGAAATGGGGAGTGTAGGGAACAAGTTAGTGCCCCTGGGTTGTTGCCAGTGGCCATTCAATCAGCCCTGGCAGTGAATTGTGCAGAGTGCTGCCTGCTCCTACTTCATGCCCGTGGTGGGGGCAGATATGATCATGGTACTCCCTTGAGTCTGCGTTGGCTGGTTTTGTGGGAGTAGACAGGTCTGTCTCCTGGTTGCAACTTTGTCCCTGAAGCCCTTCAGAAGGCCCTGTGAAGTCACAGCAATCCACACTGTCCAGGAAGAGATGGAGGTGGCTGAGTCCACGGTGTATTGGCTGGAAATCCAGCCCAGGACGTCCTGCTCGACAGGGTGCACTCTTTCACACCCCGACGGTGCTCAGCGGGCCTCGGTGCTCACTGCCAGGTGTGAGAAGCCGACAGGGCCCAAAGTTGACTTCTTGGCAACTTCAAATTACTCAGAAGATGAAGGTCCCTCCAGGAAAATGGATTCCAATGGAAGAGAGACAATGGGACCGCTACGCAGGGACACAGTTTCAGGTTCCCAAAGGAAATATTTACACGAAAGCCCATCATGGAGAGGAGATCCAAGCGCAGCGGTCCCCCTGGTCAGGAAACAGCCCCTTTGCTGCAAGCAGCCTTCGAGTTTGGGGTGAAAATTTGCGTGATTCAGAGACAGGGCGCAGCTGGGCCACACTGCCTTCTCGTCCTCTTGTCTCACGCGGCCCCCACCCGAGAGCCTGCACACACGCACGCACACACACGCACACACCTGCCACCGAGTCACGCACATCTAGCCAGCGGCCGCGCACACTCACTGACCAGGGCTGGTAACTCCTCGATATTGGGCAGGGCTATTTCATAGTGGTCTGGGAATATAACGAGTTTGGCTTCGTCCTCGTATTCGTAATCGTCGCTGTTTAAATCGTCGTCCGTATCTAGATCTGAGAAAAATGCAAAGAACAGGAAGTGAGGAGAGGGCTTTCCAAGGTGGGGGCAGCAGCACTCACCCAGAAGAGGAGAAATCCACGGGGGTGAAAGTGGCAAGGGCGGGGCAAAGGCGTGGCAGTCCCATGGAAGCCCCGCCTCCCACAGCACCGGGAGGGTGACTGACTCCAGCCAGAAGTCAAAGGTCTCAGATCCATCTACCCGGGTGATGGACACAGACTTCCTGA
Source organism: Nesogale talazaci (assembly GCA_004026705.1). Lineage (NCBI taxonomy): Eukaryota > Metazoa > Chordata > Mammalia > Afrosoricida > Tenrecidae > Nesogale > Nesogale talazaci. The sequence continues at coordinate 124,743 of PVJH01004057.1, forward strand.
GACTGGGGCTTTAAGAAAACCAAGTTGTACTGCACACGCCATGGCTGAAACACACACATGTGCTGCATGTTCTGTTTTTCCATCTTTTTTGTCTTTAAATCATTTTATTGGGGCTCATACAGCTCTAATCACAAAATATGCATACATACTTCATGTCAGTATTTACCACTTTTTTTTTCCCGCGGGAGCTCGTACAGCTTTTATCACAATCCATACATACATCCATTGTGTCAAATACATTTGCACATTTGTTGCCTTCATCATTCTCAAAACATTTGTTTTCTACTTGAGCCCTTGGTATCAGCTCCTCATATTTCCCCTCCCTCTCCCACTCCCCCCTCCTTTATGAACCCTTGATAATTTATAAATTATTGTTATTTTGTCATGTCTTACACTGTCCGACATCTTGTTCTTCCATCTTTTAAAGGAGTAGCTTGTGGTGTGTCCAGTATCTGATCCTTGATTTCACAAGAATGAATTGGGATACATTTTACAGCAGTATCAAATTCTGGCTCCAAAATATGATGGTACTTTGGGAAAATCACGAAGCATGAAGAAAATTAAACTACGTCATATGGCTTATGCGAGGTATATAAGACACGTAAGACGAGGAACCTCGTAAATAATAGACAGTCAATACATAGAAACCATTATCTTTTAAGTCATTATTCCAATCTCTCCCTCAGCTTTTGTCTCTCTCCATCTCTGCCTCCAACTCTCTCCCTGTCCCTTCTCTCTTCCCTCGTGCTTCTCTCCCCACATCTTTCACTTTCTCTGTCTTAATCTTTCTCTGACTGTGACCCTTCCCCAAATCTCTCTCTTTGTGTCTCTGTCCCTCAGTCTCTTTCCGAGTCCTTAAGCCTCCCTTGGCCTGTGTCTCTCGTGCTGGGTCCCTGTGCTGAGCTGTGACACAGTAAGCCAGGCAGGAAGTCACATCTAATGTGAGTAGTCAAGTTACCCTCGGGCTGTGGCGAATTCTCAGCAAGAAAGATGAGCTCTTCTAGCTCATGGCCTACCAAGTCTATCAGTCATCCTTTTGGGACTGGGTTAAATCTCTGGTAAAGATCAGGTAGGTGAAGGTCAAGAAAATGTCTTGTCACAGCATTTACATGGGCATCTCCATTTATCCCCCCCCCTCCACACACACACACACACACACACACACGGCAGCATCTCAAGCTGTGTCTGTACGTCTGCATATTTGGAACTTTGGTCACCGTGAACTGCTGGGCTGTATTCCACCACTCCTGTGCACACAACCAGACAGATGAGGCTCTGAAGGGCGCGGAGAGTAATTGCACTGGCTAGAGAAGTTGCCTGAGAGTCAGAGAGTCGGCATTCTGTCAGAATTTTGCTATCTGCCTCCAACCAACCTAATATCTTTTGGAGTTCGGAATGGTGCTTCAAATATCATAGGGGAACTTCAAAGAAAAAGGAAATAGAGGTATTGCTAAAACCCAATGATTTTTTTAAATAAATAACTAATAAACAGTCACAGAAAACTCCAGGGGCAGTGAATTCTACCCTATCTTATGAAACGGTATGGACTCAGTGGTAGAGAGTTTAGTAGATTTTTTTCATATGAAAGCAACTTTGTAGAAGCTACATTCATAGAGAACAAATAGCCATAAACCTAAGCAAGCAAAAAGAGTAGCTGAAGTTTTCACAGTGGGACAGGGCGGGGGGGGGGGGGGGTGTGGATAAAAGAGAGCTCATTTCAAGGAGTTCAAGAAGAAAGATCCTCAAAAAAAGAAAGAAAACATTTTGAAACTGACTGTGGTAGCAATTGCACAATAATGCTTGATGCGATCGAACTATGGAATGTTATGATTTCTGTAGGATCCCAATAAAATGACTAATAAATTATAACAATAACTATTATTTTAAGTTTTCCCTAATCTTTCCTTATTGTACATGTAACACAGTGTATATAACAATTTTCAGTGGCCATAGGATCAATCTTTTGTTTCTGTGTTCAAATATGAGTCATGTAAAATATGTTCTCCCTCTTTCCCACAGAACATACACCAACTAAATGTCAATTCAAATCTTACCAAGCCCCAAAGAAAGTCTGGATAAAGTAAAAAGTTGGCTACTCTTAGTCAAGGAACCCTCAGTAAGTTCTTTTCAAGTTCATTTTCCTACTAAGTAAATTGTAGCTATGACTACTGACCCCTCATAGTTGTTGAAGTGTAGGATCTGTTGGGTATAGGATTTGGTAGATAAAAAATCTGGTAGATAAAAAATCAAAACCAAATCACACCACTATTATAAGTTGATAATGACTCTTAACCACCCAACAGACAGAAAGAGAAAACATCCCCCCCCCCGCCAGGGTTTCTGAGGTTGTAAATCTTCACAGGGGTGTCTCATCTTTTCTCTGCACAGCAAAATAATTTCAAAATTCATCAGCATCAAGTTCATGCTAATGCGTAGTGACCTTATAGAATAAGATAGAATTGCCCCTGTTTATTTCCAAGACTAATTCTTTTTTTTTTTTTTTTTTTTTTTTTAGGCATCACTGCCCTCAGGCGGTAGGAGCAGGAGGCCCAGCCCCACTGCTGGAATTGAACCTCTGTCCCAGTGGGCCGCAGTCCCGCGTACAACCACTACGTCACCGGGGCTCAGCCCCCAAGACTAATACTTTACAGGAGTAGAAAGTTCTGTTTTCCTTCCAAGGAGCAGCTGGAGCTTTCACACTGTGGACCTTGTGGATCACAGCTCAATGTGTAACCACTCTACCACCAGGCTCCAGGGAGAGATAGGAAGGGCCTCAAGCAACAGTAGCCAGAACCACCACCATCATCACCATCGCTACACCCTTGACACCTAAAATGTTAACAATGGTAATAATAATAGGAGATTCATTCTCATCCCTTTGGCTATCCAAGCTCCGTTGTTCATCCTGAGTTAAGTTTCAGGAAGAGCAGACATGGGAATTTTCTACGGGTGATCTGAATATGGCAAGGATTCGAACTTCAAATGTTTCTATACTGTCGGCACTGGTGCTAAGCATCACGGTCATCTTTTCATAGCATCCCTCCACCACAAGAAATACTAAATGGACCCATTTATTTCATCACCAGGTCCATGCCACTTATGTCCTAATAACCTAGAAACCGTTCGGAAAAGTATGACGTTCAAATTGCAAGAAAACTGCCTTATTTCATTCTGAAAGTACCAGGCATGAGAGAAGTGCAGTTTTTAGAGACTGCACAGCTTCTCCTGGAACCAGTTCATGGCCTCAGATTCTCCCCCAGGAAGTCAATACTCAATGATTCTGTGGTTTCAATGCCACGGTGGCAAAGGAATTGGTCACAGTTGTGCAGGGAATGAGGAAGAAAAGACTTCATCCAAAATAAAGCACTGGCCACCCACATTATCAAGTGAAGCGAGGGTCTCCACATTGCCAGGCCAGGGGAACACACTCTGCAGGTATCAACACAAAGGAAGGCTGCAGGGCAGCTCTGAGTTCTCGTCCTTCCAGGAACAGATGGACCCAGAGTGGTAACGGTGACTCTCTGCCTCCCAATCTCCCTTTTCCCCTCCTTCCCCAAAGGACCTACTTCCACCCCCACTTTACACCATTCAAGCCTTAAAGACTGGATCTTTCCAGACTCCCTGTGATTGCGTGGCCAAGTTCTGATCAAAGAGATGTCAATGGAAAGAGGATTTGTGAGAAGACTGATAAAAAGAAGGCAACTCGGAAGGGATACAAGATTTTTGCCTTCCCACCTTCCTGCTTCCCAATAGTGGGGTGTGATGGTTGGAGTGACAGCAGACATTTGGGGCCATGAAATATCCCTCTGGAGGGAATTCAGCAGAAAGGAGAGAGGGTGGAGCAGAAATAGGGAATGAGACTGACCAGCATGAAGCTATCATCAGCCTAGACTCACTGCTTTCCCCAAATAGAAACAAATATCTATCTTGTTTGTTCAAGTCACCAATGAACCCACTCCTCGTTTAGCAACACGGTTGGTTAGGTTCCCATCACCAGTCTTTTTTGTAAACATCGGCATTATGCAAAAAAAAAAAAAATTATCATGGTGGAAAAAAATTCCTCACGGCAATTTCCTGCCTTTTTCTTATCAACACTGTTTTCTATCTTCTTAAAATTTCTTCCGGATAAGACCTGCGTCCTTCAAGAAAATCTATCAAGACTACCCTTTGGGAGTCCCCCAAACATAAAGTGACCAGACAGCCCACTTTTTAACAATTTAACAATAGCCCATGGCGTTTTAAAATTAACATAAATAGACTGAGCCCCGGTGGTGAAGTGGTTGTGCACGGGACTGTGGCCCACTGGGATGGAGATTCAATTCCAGCAGCGGCTCCACAGGAGCAAAGGCTGGGCCTCCTACTCCCACCACCAGAGGGCAGTGATGCCTCCCCCCCCAAAAAAAAAAAATTAACATAAATATATTACATTACTATTTTTGCATTCTATGAATACTTTTGTTGCTCCATATGGACCAAATTTTTAATCAAGAACACCACTGTCAGTGGTGTCCTGCTTAAAATCTGGTCACTTTACAACAGTGACTGAAACCTTCTGGTGGTGGAGTGGCTACACATTGGGCTATGATCCACAGGGTCAACAGTTTGAAACCACCAGCAGCTATCCAGAAAAATGACTGGACTTTTTGGTCCAGTAAACACTTAGAGCCCGGGAAAGTCACAGGGGATTGCTATGAGTCAGCACAGAGTCAATGGTTTATAGAATTGACCTCTCTCTCCTCCTTAAATTTAACTGGTCACACAGATCCCTCGGAAGCCACTCTTTGAACTGAATCTTGACTCTGAACATCCCCTCCACAAATTTAAGAAAAGTGCATTGGGGAGAAAGCTGGACAGCAACCATCCACTGATTGTCGGGATGATAACTACCTTTACCACCAAAAGAGAATCATGCTGTGCTATTAAGTTTGAAATTGCCTCTCACACAATCTCAATTCTTTAGAGATACAGGTTCCCCCTGCTATCTGAAAGCGGGCTTTTCTTAGGAAACCATGTGTGAGCTAAATCACATAAAATGAAGATTTCATTAATTGATGTGGCAAAAATTTTTTTTAGTATTTCCAGTCCAAAGGAATAAAGCCTAAAACAAATAGAGCACTCGCCATCCACATGATCGAGTGAAGCAGGATCATCTGCATTGCTGTAACAGTGCCCTATCAGGCTCCCACACACAACTGAAAGTCAGGACGGCTGCACACTGAGAAGCTAGGGGGAGTCCCCAGGAAGAAGTTTGGGGACCTGCGGGTCTGCTCAGGGCTCTACACGACACTGAATGGTAGTATCCCCTGATGCCTTTTTCATGAAAGCCAAAATCACCTTCAGATTTCTTTCCATGAGTGAAAACAGTTACTGATAAAGGCTTCTTATAAAAGGGAAGGGGGGCATCAAAGGAACTTTTTTAAAAAGAAGAGGATACCTTTATGAGCATCCTTGGCCAAACACTCTATCGATTCACAGGAAAAGTACACCACAAGCTGAGCAGGAACTGCAGTCATTACATGGCATAAACATCATTTGCCTATGTCAAACTGGCTCTACTGAGGGAAGGAAAACTTTTTAAATCACCACCTGGCAGAATCTTCAACAATTATTATTGTGGGAAAGATCCCGATAGATACTAAAATTAGTAGGCAAAACTTTGAGGTAAAGCAAGATATTCAGACAGTCCAAATTGAAGAGGGGGAGGAGGGGGAAAGGTGGTAATGTCGACCAGCCCAGGAAAAAGGGAATAACAATTGATAAAAATGTAGGGACAAGGTGGGTGAGAGAAGGCCAATAGGGATTGATTAAGACTAATGTAACAGAGGAAAAATACTGAAACTCAAATGGAGAGTGAGCATGATAGTGGGACAAGAGGGAAGCAAATGGAAATAGAGGAAGGAACTGGGGGATAACGAACATTTATAGAGGTTCAAATACAGGTATGTACATAGGGGCATATATTTATAAGTGAGGATGGGGAAAGAGATAAATGTGGGTTAGTAGTAGGACAACAGATGGGCATTGGACCTCCATTCAAGTATCTTCTCGGTTCAAGAACCACTTTGTTCTATTAAATTGGCATTCCAAGATGCTCACCTTTCCAACATGATCACTGAAGACAAATGTGTGCATAAGCAAAGGTGGTGAAGAAGCTGATGGTGCCCAGCTACCAAAAGATATAGCATCTAGGGACTTAAAGGCTTGAGTAAACAAGCAGCCATTCAGCTCAGAAGCAATAAAGCCCACACGGAAGAAGCACACCAGCCTATGTGATCATGAGGTGGTGAAGGGATCCGGTGTCAGGCATCAATGAGCTAAAATTAAATTATTATTAATGAGGGGGAGTACAGATTGGGGACCCAAAGCCCATCAATAGGTGAGGTGACATCCTTTTGCAGGGGGGTTACAAGGAGGAGATGAGTCAGTTAAGATACAGGGTAGGAGCTATGAAATACGCAATCTTCCTCTAGTTCCCATGCTGCCTCCCACCCACTATCATGGCCCCAATTCTACCACATAAATCCAGCTAGACCAGGAGATGTACAGTGAAGTTGGAAACATGGGAAACTTAGGATAGATGATCCATCAAGACTAGTAATAGGAGTGGTAATACCAGGAGGGTGGAGGGATGGAGGAATAGAAAGGGAGAACCAACTTCAGGGATCTACACGTAGCCTCCTCTCTGGGGCATGGACAACAG
>PVJH01004058.1:0-130347 GCA_004026705.1 Nesogale talazaci
GACAAAGGCATTGGGGTGGGGGCAGGATACCATTGCACCCATGGGGAGGGTATTTAAAAAGACAAAAACAAAACAAACAAAAAAACAACCCTTGTTGGAATGCTTTACACTTTCCATAGACCAGGAACTAAAATAGCGTGTTATAAAATTACTCACAAACATAGTCCTCAAGTTCTTTTGCCCATACAGATGAGTATTGTCTAAAACACAGTTGCTTTGTAGCACTTGGGCTGAGTTCACAAATCTGTTGTAACCTGTAGTTTCCCTGTCGTTTCTCTCCTTCTCTTCTCCTGCTGAGTAAGCTTTGTTTCCTAGTAGTCTTTAAAACTGTCTGCCATTGCCAGAGCTACTGCTATTGTTTGAAGCAACATAGCCACCTTAGTTTTGTGGTCAAGCAAAATATTGATCTCCACCACCATAATGGCCAGAGTTCTGCCCCCAAGTTTCCTCTGTTAATCAGTCCAAAACTTGGTGCATTTGGGGTTGTCCTTGTCATTTGCAGTTTTCTGCAAACCGGGTGTTCACCATTTAAGCCCTGATGTCATTTGCTTTTTTAGTTTTAGATTATATTATTTACAATCAATTTTTGTATTATATTATTTATAGGCTGGTGTGCTTCTTCCATGTGCACTGTGTGAAAACCAGCCATTATGACCCAGACAGGATGCCTTCTGATGTTAGAGCACCCATATCTTCAACGATCTCTTCATGAGGATGACCATCAAAAAGGGGCAATTTCTCTTAGATTGAGGCTAGAATTACATGTAAGCCCAACGCTCATTCCTTCATCTATGATATATATATATATATATATATATATATATATATATGTTTCTGGTTCAACTTAGAGGTGTCATTGTCCATTTATATTAGGAATATTATCAATCAGCCCCTTGGGGCATCGCTGCACTCCCATCAAGTCAACGCTGATCTATGGCAACCCATTACAGAAAGGTGGAACTGCCGCCCTGAGTCTCTGGACCTGCAAATCTTCATAGGAAGAGAAAACCTCATCTTTCCTCTATGGAACTGGCTGCTGACTTCAAACTGCTGGCCTGGTGGCTAGCAGTCCAAGGCATAACCAGTAGGTATATTATTGGTGCATGAGTGCATTTCTGACCAATTTTAGATTGAACATGTTGGTAGAATTCTTCCATTTCTGCAATCATTTGCTTTCGTTCTTGGTGTGTAAATTTGAATAATAGTTGCATTGATTTGATTTGCTTGTATCCAGGTAGACATTATCCTACCACAGACACAATTGATTGATCATGAAATGTACTTTTAGATGACAGATGCAGCACAATTCTTGAATTTGTCGTTCACAGAAGAGTAAGTCATGTTTTTCTTATTCAAAGTGGCAAGTACCAGCCTATTTCATCTTACTAACACCTAGAATGTCAACTTTTGTGTTCCATTTCATTTGTAATGACCTCCACTTTTCCTAGACTCAAGACTTGTCCTTTCCAAATTCTGATTGTTATTGAATTTTTTAACTGTTTCTTTTAGTATTGAGTTATGCTCCCTCGGCAAAGGAACCTGTTGGAAGTTTTACTCCCACAGGCTTTATTCATTCACATTATTATGCTCCATTCTACGTTGAGAAGGCAGTTTTTCCATACTCACATTTTGAGTGCCTTTGACCTAATGGGTGCACCTTCTAGAACTATCTCTGATGATGGTCTACCTCTGATCCTGAGGTTTTTGAGCATCTGACTATGTTCTGATGCTATCGAGAAGTTTTCCTGTGGCCGATTCTGCAGCAGAGGACAGCCAATTCTTTCTTCCTCTGTTCTTAATCGGGAAGCTTTGCTCTGGGTATTTGACTCTGGGTATTTGAAATACCCTGCTGATATTTAAAATACCAATGATGTGGTTTATGGCATCACAGCAATATACATCTCACTACATTATTACAAACTACAAAGATGGAGTAGGATTTGTGAGAACATAATCTTTCTTCTATGGATTAGCTATTGTTGTTAGTGCTAGGTGAATGGAGTCAGTCCTAATTCATAGTGACTCTATGGACAACGACAACAAAAAAGAGTGGAGGGTGAGTTGGGATCACTGACTTTGCAGCTAACAGACTAAAATTTAACCCACTGTGACACCAGAGATCCATGCTATCCACGCCTTAAACAGATGCTTTGCTTTGAGTGGAGCTTCCAGAAGCAAAAAAAAAAAAAAAAAAAAAAAAAAGGGGGGGGGTGTGTGGGCAATAAATTCAAAACAAAGCAAATATTTTGCTTCATCCAGTGGACTCAGGTCACAGTGTAGCTTTGAAGGGCGACCGAGGTTGAAAGAGATGGTTGGAATTAGATGTCGGGGTGGGGGGAGGAGGTGTACAAACTTCCTTGTTTTGCCTCAGTGTGCTAAAAGGATATCGGGGAATGAAAACTATTTGGGGTCTCTCCTGACAACAGAGCCACAACAGAACTGTGCTTCCTAATGTTTGTAGCAGCTGATGTCTTGGAAATAATGCCCTAGACTTTTTTTTTTCTAGTTTACTTCTAGATAAACTAGATATCCATCGTTAGTAATAACACACTTAATCATTTTCACTACTCAAGGGCTCCTAATTGAGGAATTAGGGGAGTGATTAATAAAGGAGTTGCATATTGGCATGCGAGAGAGTAGAGGACTCAAAATATTTCCGAATACTGGGGCTGGTAAGAACTAGACCTTTGCCCCACTAGGTCTGATGAAAGCAGTATAGGGAGAGAATGAGTTCTCAGATCTGAAAAAAGTCAGGCTGTGTGGAGAAATCTGTCTCACAGGAGTTCATTCTAGGATTTCTCCATCATCTGAGACTAACCCAAACAAAGACAGTGGCCCAGGAAGCTAGTGGTCAAAATCCATACAAGTCAGCATCAGAAGCATAGAGCCAGGTCGTAAATGCACTGTACAGATGAACTGAAAAGACCACTTGGGAGATTTGAGAAGGATCAATGGTTGAGGGGAAAAAATTAAGTCCCCAACAGTGATTCCCATTGTGGTTGTGACATATTATCTGGGGAGTTCCATCTAGTTAGAGACTTTGCTTCAAAACAAACACAAACATCTCACAGCTATCAAGTCAACCTCACTGCCAGCCTAGCATTCAGAACTGTTCCTATGTGTTTTCCACACTGTCACTTTGCATAGGAGCAGACAGCTTCGTCTTTCTCCCATGGAGTGGCTGGTAGCTTGAATTGCTGGCCTTGCTCTTAGCAGCCCAATGTCTAATCCCCCATGCCATCAGGACATAAGACTACCTCAGGATGTGGTGATTGAAACCCACTATTGTGTAACTTGGTAATAATATAAATAAGGGGCATTAGCACTGCTATTAGGGTGGGATCAGGCAATTAAACTATATGCAATACTTACATATGTATTATCCTGTTTGCCATTCCATTATGTTTAAAATGAGCCCAGAGGCAGAAAAGTAGAGGGATGTCTCATCACCAGCAAGAAAAAAACAAGTGTGTTTTGGACCTATGATTCAATCCAGGAAACAGTTCTGATACTGGATACAGAGAGAAACAATACAAAGCAGATCCTGCAGAGGTAGCAGAATCAGGAAACTGGCAGAGGATGACACAGTGGGCTCTCAGACCAGAAAGAAAAAAAGGAAAGAAAACCTGAGTGCCTCCAGGCAGGAGGCTTGCTCACAGAGTGGAGGGGCTCTGAGCACTAATTAGGCAAGCTAAAAGAGCTTTGTGATACTTGACTTGAGCTGGACAGGGGCCAGGGGTCAAGGAAACAAGAGATCAACAGAGACTGAGGGTCAGAATGAGGTATGCCTGAAGGCACGGTTAAGAGAAGCTCTTCTGATCTGAGAACTGTATCCTGAGGAGATGCTTCTGATCCAGAATTGTAACCTGGTCCATCCCTAATACACCTCATAGTTGTGAGTCTTGTCTGTGGTCACTGTGACAAATGGGTGGAAAATGCCACGTGAGAGACAGCAGGTGTCTGAATTGATTAGAAAGGTGGGAGGGTAAAGGCATGTCTCACCTCTGCTTTAGAGGCATGTGCTTTGCATTATTGCTTTTGATTCTTCTTTCCCTTATGAAGTGATAGGAGGCTAGATCTCACCTTCTCATCATCCATCCAGGGTCATCTTCTTAGAAAGGTCTGATCTGAAATATTCAACCCTTGAAATCCTTATGGGACATGCTTATAGCACACGTGATCTTTTCATGAGTCCTTGCCAAACAGATGGCCACTTGTACTTTAAGTGATATGCTCTGAACTCCTAAGCTCCAGAGAGCAGTGACAGGTTGGCCGGTCATGTTTATGAGCACAGAGTAAGCACTAAGGACACTGCACTAATGATGCCCTAGTTCTTGAGTGCAGGGCCCCCCAGATGGAATGCGGATGCCTTACAAGAACTCAAATGAGAAAGTCCTACTGCCTTTCTGAGCTATACCCAGTGCCTTGGAAGCATCTGAATGTGGAAGTAACTCCAACACTCGTCAGTTTTACCTACCCTTTTCTGAGTACTCACCATGGGTGATGCATGACTCTAAACTTGTCCAGAACAGTTTCTCATTTAATCCCCACTGAAGCTTTTAGAAAAGTTGGATACTCACGTCGTCATTGCTTTAGTGACAGATGAAGTTGAGTAGCTTGCCTGAGTTCAAACTCTTAGAGAATGAAATGCCGAGGACTACGAGTGAAGGAGTAAAGGCTGCTCTTGTCTATCAAGATATAACCAATGAGGCCTCTGTGTGGGCATGACCTCCCCCGTGAGAATTCTGGGAAAACTCGGGACTTCCTCCTTAGATAAAGTGACCAGACATCCCACTTTTGGCAGGACAGTTCCGATCCTAAAACAATTCTTCCTGCGTTCTGTGGCATTTAAAAAAAAAAAAAAAAGCATGACTAGCTAGGGAACAATGGGAGAATGGGAAGGGAATATACCCCCTCTACCCCTCCCCCACCCCCGCCCAGTCAATGGTGTCTCACTTTACCAAAGTTAACATCTGGTCATTTTATCCTTAGAGGCACAAGACACACTCTCACTTCATTAGAGACACACTGCTGACAAGACACATGGGACTGTAATGATAGGACCCTTGCCCTGGGAACTGGAAAAGCCACGTGGAAATCCCTGCCAGTGCTGAGAAGCTTACAACACCACTGAACTCAAACACGTTCTACCCACAGGCCTGTGATTATCCTGCACACAGGGTCATTGCATGTGTTTCGTGAGTCTGAAGAGGACTTTATAGATTGGAATTGGACATATGGGCTAATATCAGACTAACAGGCTTGTTCTGGACTGGGTTGAGATGCTTTCTTAATGTAAAATTACCTGGACACAACCACACAATGTCAAAACACTAAGAGTGTGCAACAGAGCGTGGAGTTCCAGATGGAGTGCCAAGGATATACTTTGGGTCCAGGGTGTGGCACCCCATCCCTTAACCAGGGGACACAACAACAGATCTTGAACGATTTACAGTTTTTTTAGTGGGGGCATCATTGCCCTCTGGTGGTGGGTGTAGGAGGCCCAGCCTTGCTCCTGGAGAGCTGCTGCTGGGTTTGACCCTCCAACCCAGTGGGCTGCAGTCCTGCGCACAACCACTATGCCACCGGGGCTCAGTCCTATTTACAGGTTTCTATATTGTCATTGTTTTTATTATATATATATATGTATACACACACATATATAAAACATTGAGGAGTTTTTTTGTTGTTTTTGTTATCATTGTTTTATTTTCTTTTATTGCTTCATTCTAGGAAGCCTTTTTTTGTACTTTTACCTCTGTAGGTCTATCTAGAGAGGGATAGGCTGGATAAACAGTCTGAAGGTGAAAAAATTGACAGGACTGATGGTTCCAGGGTAGGGGACATGGGAGAGAGGGAGGAGGGAGAAAGGAAATGACCACCCCAGGGAACAGGGAATAACAATTGACTAAAAATCAGTGGCAAGGTGGGTGAGAGAAATTTGATAGGGATTGATCAAAATTACTGTAACAGAGAGAAAATATTGAAACCCAAATGGAGGCTGTGCATGATAGTGGGACAGGAGGAAAGTAAATGGGAATAGAGGAAGGAATTGGGGGATAACGGGCATTTATAGAGGCTCAAATACAGGTATGTACATAGGTGCATATATTTGTAAGTGACTATGGGGAAATAGATCAACATGCATGCATATAGGGTTAGTGGTAGGACAGCATATGGACTTTGGACTTCCACTCAAGTACTTCCTCAGTGCAAGAATATTATATTCTATTAAATTGTCATTCCAAGATGCTCACCTTCCCGACATGGGCACTGAAGACAAAAGTGTGCCTAAGCAAATGTGGTGAAGAATGCTGATGGTGCTATCAAAAGACGTATCGCCTGGGGTCGTAAAGGCTTGAAAGTAAACAAGCAGCCATCTAGCTCAGAAGCAACAAAGCCCACATTGAAGGAGCACACCAGCTTGTGGGATCATGAAGTGTCAAAGGAATTAGATATCAGGCTTCAAGAACTAAAACCATAAAATTGCATGCTCACTTTACTGATATGATCACTGACAACAAATATGTGCATAAGCTCATGTGGTGAAGAAAGTAGATGTTGTCTGCCTATCAAAAGATATAGCATCTGGGGTCTTAAAGGCTTGAGTAAACAAGTGACCACTTAGCTCAGAAGCAACAAAGCCCACATGGAAGAAGCACTCCAGCCTGTGTGATCATGAGCTGTTGAAAGGATCTGGTATCAGGCATCAAAGATCTAAAATTAAATCATTATTAATGAGGGGGGTGCAGATTGGGGACCCAAAGCCCATCAACAGGTGAAGCAACATTCTCTTACAGAGAGGTTGCAGGGAGGAGATGAGACAGTTAAGTTACAGTGTAATAACAATGAAATATGCAACTTTCCTCTAGTTCTCAAATGCTTTCTCCCACCCACTATCAAGATCCCAATTCTGCCACACGGTTCTGGCTGGACCAGGGGATGTACAGTGAAATTGGAAACATGGGAAATTTAGGAAAAATGATTCCTCAGGACTAGTAGTAGAAGTTGTGATACCAGGAGGGTGGAAAGATGGTGGAATAGAAAGGGGGAACCAATTTCAGGGATCTACATGTAGTCTCCTCTCTGCAGCACAGACAACAAGGAAGTGAGTTAAGGGACACATTGGACAGAGTACAGTATGAAAAAAATAGCAATTTGTAAATTACTAAGGGTACATGGGGGGGGGAGGGAAATATAGGGAGCTGATACTGGGGGCCTAAGTGGAGGGAGGATGTTTTGACAGGGATGATGGAAATAAGTGTGCAAATGTGGCCTGCATACAATTGATGTATGTATGGATTGTGATGGGAGTTGTATGAGCCCCCAATAAAATGATTCATTAAAAAAGGGGGGAGGGGGAAGGAGGAGCTTATACCAAGGGCTCAAGTGGAAAGTATTTGGAAATGAATATGGCAATATGTGTACAAATATGCTTGATACAAATGATGAATATTATAAGAGCTGTAAGAGCCTCCAATAAAATAAGTGGAAAAAAAGATAAAAAAGATATGATAAAATAATAATAATTCATAAATTATCAAGGGTTCATGAGGAAAGGATGGGGGAAGGAGGGGCAAAAATGAGGGGCTAATACCCAGGGTTCATGTCAAAATCAAATATTTTGAGACTGATGCTGGCAAAAAATGTACAAATGTGCTTGACACAATGGATGTACATGTGGACTGTGACAAGAATTGAATGAGGCTCCAATAAAAATGATTTTAAAAGAAAAAAATTACCCTTTATATCAGGGGTCCTCAAACTTTTTTAGACTGGGGGCCAGTTCACTGTCCTTAAGACCGTTGGAAGGCCACACTATTATTTAAAAAAAAACAACGATGAACAAATTCACTGTGGGTCCAGAATGAGTCAGCTGTTAAGCAGGACAGCAGCGATGGCAAAAACACCTGGCAGATGGCATAAATGTCCTCGGTGGGCCACATGTGACCCGTGGGCTGTAGCTTGAGGATACTTGCTTTATATAAAATTCTCTCTTAAACACGTATGAATGTCTATAGATGTGTTTCTCTAGTCTACCCAGATTAACACAGTAGACTATCTCTTTTTAGTCTGTTCATCTAGATGCACAACTGAAATGTGTTCCCCATGGGTGACCCTGCTGGTATTTAAAATACCGGTGGCATAGTTTCCAACGGTAACATGCAAGCCACCACAGCAGCACAAACAGAGGACATACACTGCGTACAGAAACTGGTGAGGGCATGGGGATTGGTCTGTGCAGCAGAGGAAGCCCCTCATTGAGAGGAAGGGATCCCATGGCTGCAACGATGGGGTCAGGCATAATAAGAAGAACTGACGGTGGCACAGAACTTGACAGTGTTTGATTGCATTAAGCATTCAAAAACAAACAAATAAAAATCCCTCACTTTTATCAAGGTGATTTAAACACAATGGGACCTTATAGGAAAGAGTAGAAGTGCCCTTGTGTGGTTCTGAGACTGATTGAAACTCTTTCATGGGAGAAGACTCTCTTTCCCAGGGTGTCATTAAGCCACATGTGGTTGAATGGCTCACCTTGCAGTCTGCTTTACCCCCAGGGCCCCTCCTTCCACATAGGGTCACTCTGAATCAGAACTAACCAGATAACTAATCAGATATCTCCAAAACACAACCAGCTTACTTGGGCTTCCAACATTAATAACCATCTTCAGAGCAAACCTGCATACAGAGAGTGCTACATTTTGAGTTCCTAAAAAAAATAATTAAAAAAATCCACTAATTCATTTAGCTCCCCAATTTTTAAAGTATTGTTGCTAATATCTACGAAGAAGAAGGGAAGCTAGAAGCAGAAATAATGACAGATATAGTTGGTGTCCACCAAGATCTCACAGTGTTATTGCTGCCTTACTGATGACGAATTCCCTGAAGGATAGGATCTCTGTCAACTTTGTGTCATATGAAGCTTTTCTACCCTAGTCTTTTACTTTTTTTAATCTTTCTGTGTGATTGACTCCTTCTGCCTATTTCAACCTAAGTTTTGAAATGCTTTCATCAGCTAGACTTTTGTTTATCACCTATCCTTCCAGTCACTACAAAGGCACTCTCTTTAGATTTGTATGAAATCATATGTTTGTGCATGTCTGTCTGTATATATGTATATATGTATGTATATAAGTATATATATGTATGTATATAAGTATATGTGTGTATACACATTTCATGGATTTCAATGCAAAATGTCAAGAAAATTGTGCATCAGCTCAAACGAAACATCAGAACCCAATTAGACGCTGATTTTTTAAACAAGAGCAGCTCGTGTTTCTGTCACATGGCAATAGTTGGTGTTGTTAGTAAGTGTTGCTAAAACACCTTTTGTGGCTGAGTTCCAAGCATCGTGTGATAATTTTCTTATTTGGGGGGTCTTTTGTACTATTTCTAGATAAAATAATGGGTCCTAAAGAAGAAAATTTTGAAAAGAATCCTCATGATAAGGAACTAGTTAGCCATATTATTGATATTGCTGATGATGATTTAATAAATCCTTTTAGAAAGCAGTCCATGAAATGCCAACAACAGACCACATTAGACAGATTTGTTTGTTTGTTTGTTTATGAGAACATCAGCCGGGTCCTAGTGAAAAAAAGGCAAAGTAGTGCAAAACTCCTGAAAAGCAGCTACTAGATGATTTTTATGGAAGGGAATTCCCCTTCCAGATAATGACTTTCTCTCCATTCCTCCACTCCACATCGGTGTCCGGAGATCCAGATCCTCATTAATCTCAAGGTAAGGACCATATTGTAGTTGCTCTAAAAGTTTCTAATGTTATATTTCTCATTGACATTATATTATTTAACTATGAGCTTATTTACTATGAAATTTCCATGTAATGTTTTATATAAAAAGGCAAGGTTAGGATAAAAACTTGGTGGTTGAGTTCAGGTGAATCTGGTTTCAGTACTTCCTTGTAGGAAAAATTGATTTGGAACTCAACTGTACCACATCTCAAAGCTCCTACTAGAATGCATTAGCATTGAAGTATGTAGTGTGTGTGTGTGTGTTTGTGTGTGTGTGTGTGCAAGCTCTAAAGGGACAGACTATGATATTTTAATTGGCTCATATTCATATGAAAGCTTTACTTTAGATATGCAGTTGATTCTTGTTGCTATGTTACCTTTTTAAATGGTTGTATGCACATTAGGTTTATTTTGATAGCGTGATTCTGTGTTCATTTCTTCTTTTGGTGCTTCCTGAATCATTCAATAATTCCCCACAGAACTTTAAATATTGCAACTCTTGCATTCTCTCTGTTTAAGATATGTTGATCAGGTTCTTCCTCTTTGATTCCCTAACTCTAGATCTTTTCACATTTAATCATAATATTTTATCTAATCTTACATTGCCATTTCAAGATGCTCTTTTACGTTTTCTGTTTAGATCTTTGACTTCAGTATTTCTTCTGTTTGCCTTAGTGACTCCAAAGATTAAGAGCGAGTTTCAGAGTCCTTCTGATATCCACTATGATCTTTTCTTTCTTTCTTTCCTATATTTTAATGACATTTTAATTTCTTTACATGTGATGATCTTGATGTCATTCCATAGTTCATCAGATCTTCTGTCCCATGTGTTCAGTGTGTCAAATCTAATCTTACGATGTTTTTAAAATTCATATAGGATATACTTAAGGTCATATTTTGGTGCTAGTGGACTTATTTTCAATTCTTCAGCTTCCATCTGAATTTAATTATGAGTAATTGATTATGTGATTCAGAGTCAGACCTTGGTCTCATGCTGGTAAATAATTTCTTCCATTATCTCTTCCCAAAAATGTAATCAATTTAGTTTCTGATTATTCCATCTAGACAAGTCCATGTGCATATCTACCTTGTTATTATTGAAAAATGGTATTCGCTATAAAGTAATCAATGGCCTTGCACAATTCTCCTATATGATTCCCAGCTTTATTTCCATTACCAAGACCATAGTTTCCAAATGCCATTGCTTTTGGTTTGTTTTCAACTTTTGGATTCCAATCATCATTGACTATTAATGTACCTTGATTGCATGTGTGATCACAGACTGAAGACATTGATAGAATCCTGCAATTTCTTCATCATGAGCTTTAGAGGGTGGTGCATAAATTTGAATAATAGCTATATTGATTGGATTTCCTCAAAGGCTGATTTATCTTGAAGTCTTATTTGATGAGAAATGTAAGGTTATTCCTTTCGATGGTGCCATTGTCAGCACAGTAAACCGTATGATTTTATTATGTAAAATGACTAATGCCAGTTCATTGTAACTCATTAATGCATAAAATCCATGATGCTTTGGGTTAGAATTCTGGGAAGATATAGAGCCTGAATGCTCCTTGGAGATAAGGACGGCAAGACTTTGAATTCCAAACTTTGGATATATTGTCAGGAGAGACCAGTCCCTGGAGAAGGACATTATGCTTGCTGACAAGATGAATTGACACTGTGGCAGCTACAGTGTACTCAGACATAGGAACATTATAAGGATAAGAATGGCATGGGATTCTGCAGTGTCTCATTCTGTTGTCCATGGAGTCTTTATGGGTCATAATCCACTAAACAAGAAGTCCTTGAGTATCTATCATTATACCTTTATTTCCTAGATTCATACTTCACACATTTCACATTCTGGCTATTAGTAGATTTTTGCAGCTGTTTCTTCTCATTTTGAGCCATTCCCCATCAGGACATGATGATTTCAAAGACTTTACTTACAGAGATTTTCCTCCATTCATGTCAGTATGAGTGATGTTGCTTTCAGAAGGCAACTCTTACTATTTGAGTGTCTTCCTCTTCTGACACTACCTCTGACAATGTTCTGCTATAATTCATGAGGATTCCAAGATCTGGCAATGTATCCATGCTCTCCATAGGGTCTTCAGTGGCTAGTTCCTCTGACATTGACAGCTTTTTCCATTGTGTGATCTTAGTGTGGAATCTCTGCTAAAATCTGTTTACTTGGAGTGACCCTGCTGGTGTTTGAAATACTAGTGACCTAACTTCCAGCATCTGAGCAACACAGAAACCACCACAGTATGATAAACTGACAGCCAAATGAGCATGTACAAAGAAAGCACCACACCCCCATCAAAGCCCTTCCTTTGGGTATAAGAGCCATGTGGAACACAGAGATGAATGGAAGAGCCTGTTCAATAACTCTATCCATCAGGGTGAAGGCTGCTGAAATGAGATGCCTCAGAGACTGTGGCATAGAGACTATGGGAGACAGTAAGAACAACAACTTTAAGACTATGGGACCATGAAATAGAACAACAGAGTATCTTCCTGGTCCATGGAGAGAAAGGTTAAGGGACCACGTACCTGAGAGGCTGAGTCCTGGAAAGAACTAAGGCTGTTGGCTGAGGAAAGGTGTTTCTGTAGACTTTTATATAATTATCTTTTTTGTTTTGTTTTGTTTTTGTTGGTTTGGTTTTTGTGGATAATTGTCTTTTGGTAATCTGATTTATGACTTATCAAGTTTCATAGTAAACCCACTCATTGTGAGTATTGTCTTTAAGCCCAGTGTGCCTGTTGCAATTTATTTTGGCACCTTGTGTGTGGAAGTGGAATGCCATGCAGGGATGGTTGCAAGTGAAACAGAGTTGACAAGGGATGGGGGAACGAGGTGTGTCTAATCCCTGCCTCATGGCAACAAGAAAGCCCAAGGAAGCCAAATTTGGCAAGCAGCCCTCAACCCCGACATCATTTATTACACCCACTTCAGACTTTTTCCCAAATCTCTAGGCTATAGCTAGTATTGTGCTCACAGTTTAAATGGCCCTACATACTCACCGAACTACAGAATACCACAGACTATTTTCCAAATGAGAAAGTTCATAATTGTTCTCAAAAGCTAATATGCAATTCTGAAATTAGACTCATTGACAAGTTAGATTGCCTTATGCTTTCTGCTACCATGAAAAAAATTTCATGCTCAATCTCCAGGGATTCCAAGCTTATGCCATATTGCCCTGAAAATTATTAACATTTTAATCTGGCTTTAATTAATACTTGCTCTAATGGAATAAAATAGGCAAAATCTAAGTTTGCAAACCAGAAGATGAAATTCTAGCTTGTTTGATTAGCTGCTAAAAATAACTAGAGGAACTTCAACACATTGAACCACATTGAGGGGAGATATATGAAAGTTTGTCAGTTCTGCCCTGTCCCCCAGGCCTGTTCTTCACTATTACATATTGAAAGAAGGTACATTCTAGGCACCTGCTAATGAGAAAGAACTCCAAGATGCCATTTACTATAACTTTCAGAAGCTGAAATGTCTAATAGATTCTTCCCAAGATGAAAAGCTTCAGAATAATTAGCATAAGCTTTCTCACCTATGAGAAATTATATTGTATTCCACATACAAGAGATGCATTAGGTTGGGTTCTTTAGAGAAGTGGTATCAGCGATGCTTGTATGTGACTGTAGAGGGAAAGATTTATATCAAGAAATGGTTTCCACGGTTGAAGAAGTAAGTAAATTTCAGTACAGTTTGACTCAATAGGTCAGCTCTAAGTCAGGGGCTTCTCCTGACTCAGGTAGCTGGGAAATCCCACAGACAGGAAACAGGGTGACAGCACAGGAGGCCCCAGGCCCAAGGCTGGTAGATGCAGAAGTAAAGAATCGCGGGTCGACCAAATGACCCCAAGGGCAGCAGACTGCTGACAGCTCCTGTTATTGACAGATCGATGAGGCCGACATCAGACCCGGATCTAGGGGAAGGTAGAGGGGCAAGAGTGCTCAGTGCTGGTCTGGGTTTCTATCTTATACAAAAGGCCACAGCAAGGTGCCATGAGGCTGCGACATGATTGATAAGGGGGGCTCTGCCCCACCTTCATACAGGAGCTTTTACTTAACGTAATGTTGCACCTTCATGGGAGTCTGTCCACTTTTGTCTGGTTTCCAGTTTCACTGAATATACCTTTCCAACTTCACTCCTTCCTCCAGCTCTCCCTTACTCATATTCTTGGGGATCTCATGACTCCATAAAGTTCCCAAACCTCTATCTTCACCCCAGATTTTACTCCTCAATTCCAGACTCATATATCCAACTATCTTCCCCAATCACTGTTTTTTTTCTTT
Organism: Nesogale talazaci; assembly: GCA_004026705.1. Taxonomy (NCBI): domain Eukaryota; kingdom Metazoa; phylum Chordata; class Mammalia; order Afrosoricida; family Tenrecidae; genus Nesogale; species Nesogale talazaci. The sequence goes on from PVJH01004058.1 coordinate 14,082, forward strand.
TTCACCTTGAAAGATTCTTTCTCCCTCCTATCCTATCTCCTCCATCCTTCCAGGCCAGGAACATTGTCACTTTCTCAAAAAGATCTTCCAGCTACTCAAGTTCACATTGTGTTCCCTTTTCTCTGGAGACAAGTGCTGAGTCAACACCCAGACTGATAGAATGTGCATCTGCTCTCCATAAAATACCTCCCATCCCCACTAACCCACAGTGAACTTACACACAGTAGTTTTCTGACAGGAATGGGCTAGCAAAGAAGCAGTTGATGGCAATTTGTATTTTTTCTCCGGTAATGTAAGATGGGTGGTTTGCAAAAGAAAAAAAAATTAAAAAGAAGAATCTTCATGTTCTGCATAAAAGTATAACTATTACAGGTGGCCCAATTCCCAGTTACTTTGTTCCTGACACCAGAGACCTGTTTTTCAATCAAAATAGCAGCGACTGCGGAGTTGTAAGACTGGAATGGCACCTGGGTCAGGGGTTTCCCATTAGTGCTGGCAGATTTTTCATAATCAAGACATTTCTGAAATGCTGAACCCTACCCTGTGCCAAAGGTTAATGATTCAGTGTGCAGAGACTGCAGCACAAAGCAGGGCGTCAGGCACTGGAAAAGAGAGGCCAATGCTGGACCTATTCTTGCTGCTCTAGTTACAGTATTGACTCTATTGGACTTTTGCCTTCTCACCCAGAAGTCGGTGAGCAGACAACAGTCATTAAGCTGGCTGCATGAATCCTGTTTTCCTAACCTTGGTTCATGTTTACACATTTGACAGTCAGTACTTTGGAGCAATCTTTCTGTACGCTATTGAGTATGGTTACAGGCAAGCAAGGAGAATTGGAGAGTGAAGAGGTCACTTGCTGAGTTCAGTGTTGATTTTAATCTGGATCACTGTGCATAACAATTACAACTTGCTTTCTGTTAGTGGAAGATGATAAATACTATGAAAATCTCAGCTTCGTTCCATAGTGTGGAGATGTTTCAGAATGCGATGATTGAGCAAAATAAACTCAAATGGATTTTGATAAAAATCTGCTGACATGCCCTAAGAAAGCTATGATAAGCTGGTATCAGAGGTGGAGATAATTGTTCGTAGTCACCAACCTCTCCATAATGCAATAGTTCTTTGTATCTTGCTGAACTATGAGATTCCAGGAATATAAGTGAGTGTCTTTGATAGGCTCCATCCTTCAGTGTCCCCTTGGTATCATGCTGTAACTTCAAACTCAACATATTCCAAAGAGAACTGGCCACACCTGCCCCTCCATGCTATATTACTTTTATCCCTATATGTTTTCCCCATTTTACAAATGGCATTATCTTTTAGCTTAAAAGCTTACTTTTCCCTCCCCCCTACTCCCTGATGCAAGTACAGCCTCACAAGTACAATCAGTGTTTCCTAAGGTATGGTGTGTGGTACACTACAGAAACAAATCCATAGAAACTCATATGTGTATAAAAAGAAGTCCATACACAAAAGCAGTTGAATATTGAGGAAACATCTGAGCCCAGTCCAGTCTAAGCCCGATATTATCCCATATGTCCAAATACTAGACCATATGTTCAATACCAATCTATAAGTTCCTTTTCAGACTGAGGACACATACAATGACACTGAATGTAGTGCAATCACTGATCACCAGCCAGTGGGTAGAAAGTCTGGGTCCAGTGGCATTGTAAGCATCTCAGCACTGGCACGGCTCTCAACATGACTTTTCTGGCTTCAGAGGTCTGGTTCCGTCAGGGTAGGTCTATGTGACCTCTCCAGCTCAGGTTCTAGAGTGGTTTCATATGTCTTGTCAGCTGCAATGTCTCCCAGGGAGTCAGGAGGGAGAGAAATAGTGTCTCTGAACTCCAGGAAGGAATACAGGATTTTCCAGAATTCCAAGGAAAAGACCACTCCCACAAAGAGGCCTCATTGGTTATGATCTGTTTGATAGACTAGACTCCACCCCTTTACTCTTAATCCACAAATTAACAAATGATTATATAATTGCCACATATGTTTTTACATCTGCATCCCTTATTGTTTGGGGACTACAGAATCTCCCCTGTACTGTAATAAGATATAGTATGGTCAGTGTCCCTGTCTGTTTTCTCTACTCCTCCCTCACAGGCCTTCTAGATTAAGCTTCAATAATCCACTTAATCAATGTTAGATCTCCTTGTACAAAAAATATATCACTCTGGCTACCTGAGCTCTGCTCATTTCCTTTCCGTAGAAACTTCCTAGAGCCTGGGAAGATGGTTTTCCATGTCCATGAAGTTTTGAAATTTTTTGGAACTGTAGTGGAAGCCAGACCTTTCCTGAGCCCCCATCTGATCAGCCTATGTATTTTGGTTTCTAAACCCATATCAACACATAATTATTTATGTCATTATCTGTTTCTTTAAATAGTATAACTGTCTCTCCTTTTGTGGTACATAGTATGTACTCTGTATATAGTGTTATTTAGGGAGATACATATACGATAGATAATAGAGAGATAGATATTGACTGAAAATTTGGATAGAATAAAGATGGTGTTTACTAGCATATAAAACCAGCCAATCCTGTTTAATCTGAACAATCTTCAAAGAAATAATGTGAACAAAAAAGAAAATACCTTTGCTGGTTGAGGTTTGGTTTGAAGACCAAATGTTTGGATCCAAGTTCTGGTGATCTAAACAAAAAGAACTCTTTCTTATGCTGGGGAAGCATGCCCAGAATCATCCCTTCTCTGATTCCTCTAATCTCCAATTGGGAAATTGCCTCTTCCCACTAGAATACAATGAAGGGCAGGACAGGGTTCAAGACAGACTTTCAGGGGTGTGTGTTTGTGTGTGTGTGTGTGGTGTGTGTGTGTGTGTGTGAGTGTGTGTGTGTAGGTTAAGAAAGGATTATAGCCATGATTATAGCATCTGTCCTCTCCTCAAGCCTCCTTTCTCCTTTCTCACCTGCCCAAACTTCTAAGAGGAGTAAAAGGGAATTGCAGAGAAAGATACAAGGTACCATTATAAGGCACACTGGCGGAGCAGTTAAAATATTGGGCTATTAGCTGCTTGGTCAGCAGTTTGAAATCACCAAGTGGGTATTTCTTACAGGGGCAGCTCGACCCTGTCCAATGGGTCCACTATGAGTTTTGGTTTGGCGACTGAATGTTAGTTTTTTCCCCAGTTTTGCATTTTTGGCCAGGCACAATCTTAAAACTTTTCTTATAGCTATCAGTTGAAAACTTCAGTTTCCTTTTTTCTGATAAGTTTTCTCATTGTTCAGGTTTTACAGCACAAAGTTGCTTGACATTCAAATAAATACAACTCACTGTCATGGAGTCAACGCTATCTCACAGTGGACCTATAGTACACGGTGGATTGCCCCTTTGAATGCCCCAGGCTGTAAGCCTTTTCAGGTGTAGAAACACCACCTCTCTCCTGTACAGCACTGGTGGTTTCAAACAGCTCTCCTGGTGTTTAGAAGCCCAACTAAATTATACCATTAGTGCACCTCTCATTGCCAATAATAGTCAAAGATATAGCTTTAGATTGAATTGCTATGTTTGTTCTTTGGCCAGAGGCTGGGATTGGATTAAAATTCCTCTAACAGAGGTCAATGTACAGATTGTGATGGTATTAATTTCTGCTTCTTAGTAACCCCACCCATTTTTCCAATGTAATTTTTTTGTTGCTGAGGTTGGACAGCAGCACATTATGTGGTTAAAACAAAACTTATTTAAGAAATCCTTTATTATAGGTATTTATGTTGCTTCTAATTTCCACTATGAACATAATGCTGTGCTGAGTATCCTTACACACCAACCTTTAGGCAGATCTCTGATTATGTCATAAACAAAAATCCCTACAAGTAGAATTGCTTATTGAAAGTTTTTCAACATTTAAAAAGTGAATATCAAAAGTTTCTTAATGTATGTTTCCAAATTGTCCAGAAAAATTGATTATGGCACTTTATTCCCTCAATAGCAAAGAGAGGACAATTTACTATACCAGCTCCATAAATTTTCTCTTAGCAAATTAAGTGAAAATATACCATTTATCATATTTTCAAGATCAAAAGATGCACCTGACCATAAGACGTGCCCAGCTTTTAGAGCAGGAAAATGAGAAAAATTATTCTAAACCAAATAGTACCAGTTTACCAGTTTAAAGTATATATTAAAATAAAGCAAAATAAAGTGATATTTAACAGTGTAAACTCAACAGTGCTATTAAGAACCATCATCACTTTCGGTAATAGATGAGGAAAGACTTAGAGGCTTATGCTGTGCCCATCATGGGACCTGACTGATATTGAGACATGAGAAGGCGGGACCTCCCTGGAACACATAACAATCCACAGCATGCAGACAGCAGTGGACAGTAAGCAAGCGCATGGGATCATAAATGTTTTTGGGGAAAAAAGTACACCTTATGTTCTGACAAATACAGTAAAATCTTTTTTTTATGATGGATAAGTTTGAACAATTTTCATCTTCCTATTTTAATTTGCAATTCTTTTAATAACTGCTCATAATTTTTTACATTTTTATATCATTCATCTTTCCCATTGATTAAGGAGGAATTAAAGAAAAGGTATTACTCTTATTCTTTTTGGTTTTGTATATTTCATAAATGGTAGGGCATGTCACATATGTATACCTTTTGTTTTTAAATGAATCATTTTATTGGGGGCTCATACAACTCCCATCACAATCCATACAAACATCAATTGTGTGCAGGCCACATTTACACACTTATTGCCATCATCACTCTCAAAACATTCTCCATCCACCCAGCTCCCTATATTTCCCTTCCTCTCCCCCTTGAACCCATAGTAATTTACGAAGTGTTATTATTTTCATACTGTACACTGTCTATTTTGTCTCAACACTCACTCTCCTATTCTCCCTGTTCCAGAGAGGAGGCTACGTGTAGATCCCTGAAGTTGGTTCTCCCTTTTTATTCCTCCATCCCTCCACCCTCTTGGTATTACCACTCCTATTACTAGTCTTGATAGATCCTCTATCCTAAGTTTTCCATGTTTCCAACTTCACTGTACATCTCCTGGTCTAGCTGGATTTATGTGGTAGAATTGGGGTCATGATAGTGGGTGGGAGGCAGCGTTTGGGAACTAGAGGAAGGTTGCATATTTCATTGCTACTACCCTGTATCTTAACTGGCTCATCTCTTCCATGTAACCCCTCTGCAAGAGGATATCACTTCACCTATTGATGGGCTTTGGTTCCCCAATCTGTACTCCCCCTCATTAATAATAATATAATCTTAGCCCTTTCATGACTGATACCGGATCCCTTCACCACCTCATGATCACACAGACTGGTATGCTTCTTCCGTGTCGGCTTTATTGCTTCTGAGCTGAATGGCCATTTGTTTACTCAAGCCTTTAAGATACCAGATGCTATGTCTTTTGGTAGCCAGGCACCATCAGCTTTCTTCACCACATTAGCTTATGCACACATTTGTCCTCAGCAATCATATCAGGAAAATGAGCATGCAATGTTATGCTTTTTAGTTCGTGAACCCTGATATCTAATCCCTTTGACACTTCGTGATCCCACAAGCTGGTGTGTTTCTTCCATGCGAGCTTGGTTGCTTCTGAGCTAGATGGCTTCTTGTTTACTTTCAAGCTTTTAAGACCCAGACGCTACATCTGTTGATAGCTGGGCACCATCAGCTTTCTTTACCACCTTTGCTTATGCACACATTTGTCTTCAGGGATTGTGTCAGAAAGGTGACACAATCACCTTTGGAATGCCAATTTTATAGAACAAAGTGTTCTTGCACCGAGCAAGTACTTGAGTGGCGGTCCAATGCCCATCGGTTGTCCTACTACTGACCCTATAAGTATGCATGTTAATCTCTTTCCCCATCCTCACTTATAAATATATGCCACTATGTGCAAACCTGTATTTGAACCTCTATAAATACCCATTATCTCACAGTTCCTTCCTCTATTTCCATTTTCTTCCCTCGTGTGCTACTATCATGCTCAGTCTCCATTTGGGTTTCAGTATTTTCTCTCTGTTACATTAGTCTTAATCCCTATCGACCTTCTCCCACCTACCTTGTCACTGATTTTGTATCAATTGTTATTCTCTTTTTCCTGGACTGGTCAACATCACCACTTTTCCCCCTCCTCCCCCTCTTCTATGTCCCCTACCCTGGAACCATCAGTCCTGTCTTTTTTGCCACCAGACTCTTTGTCCAGCCCATCTTGTCTAGATAGACCTGCAGAGGTAACAGTATGTGCAAAACAGGCCTTCTAAGATGAAGCAAGTGAAGCAAATAAAACAATGATAATAACAGCAAGAAAACCCCTCAATGTGCTATACATATATCTAAAAGAATAGTAAAAATAATAGCAATATAAAAGCCTATGTAAAGTTCAAGGTCTGTAGTTGACCTCCCAGGACAGGGTATAATCTTGACCCTGTTTCTTCATCCTGGCCCCGATAGGCCTTGGGTCAGCGAGGAGAGCCGTATTTCATAGTGGCGCTGGCTGTATAATCCTCTTTGTGCATTAGCTTTTCTGAGTGGGAATATCATCCTGAAGGCTCAGTGGGCCAGGATGCACATCATTCTCTCTTCTTCCGCTTTCATTTGTTCTCATGTGCTCTGGTCAGGCATATCTCACTCTCCAAGCTTCAGCTTCAGTGTTGACCTCCAAGACAAATCCCTCTGTAGAGAGGTGGCTTCCCGTATAGTTGGGGTTGGGGTTGGGGTTATGTTCTCAGGTCCCTCCACTGGTTCTGCACTCCATGCTGTCATGCTGCATTCATGTCCTGTATCTCTGGGTTTAAGTTTGGTCCCTCTTTCCCTGGGGAGATATAAACAATATGCTCCCCTTTGATGGTTTAGTGCCCCCTTCCCTTTCTATACATCACTATCTGCTCCCCCTCCCCCTCCCCCCTAGTTGGTTACCATGTATCGCCCTAGATTTGATCTGGCCCCTGCCATATTACCTGGGCCTTCTCTCAGGATTGTATACCTTTTTAATAAAAATTAATAAGTGCTCTCATTTATTTGTTTCACTGAACTAACTTTAGAATAATCTGACTGTATTTAAAAAATCTATAATAATTTTGTTTGGAATTGTGGTAAAATTATCAATTAATTTGCATAAAATCAAAACCTTTGTAGATCATTCTTTCTATTATTCATCGGATGCCATGGAGTCAATTCTGACTCATAAGGGCCCTCTAGGGAGGCTGCCAAGAAGCGTGTGGTGGCTCTCAACTGCTGACGCCATAATCAACAAAAGTACATGCTGCCCAGTCTCTTTCCAGGTTACGCATTTCGTTAACGTTTAAGTTCATTTTTAAAGCTATTTTGTCAATCTTTATCACTAAAGATTTTCTTTGTTTTCCTTGGCCCTCAACTTTACCAAGTTTGATAGTCTTTGTTCAAGATTGGTCTTTACTGATTACACATGCAAAAGAAGCTAAGCATGGAGGTAAAATTCAATACGAGTTCATGGCCTGGGCGCCATAAAGCTAACTTAAAAGATCCCAGTGAGAAAGAGACGTTTACTAGAAGTTGAGAACAAGCCATGGTGGACGTATCTGACTTCCTCTGGCTAAAACGTGAGGAGGAGAACCTGACTCCTCACCAGCCCAAGGGTTTTGCCATGAGGCAGAAGTCAGATGTGCCTCCACGTTCCATTCTTCTCCATCCATTGTAATAACACTGTTCCTCTCAAAACACTCCACCTCTCTGCTCTTTGATAATTAGTGATAATGGTCACAAAGAACTCACAAACAACAGGCAATATTATAGGGGGTATTAGGAGAGCTAACGGGTTATCATAATCCAGGATCAGAAAACATTTAAGGCTCTGAATGATAGTGATAGGGACTGAGGGGTTGTCCCTCCCATGCTTACAAAGGCTGGCAGAGAGGAGGTTGGAAAGAAATCAGGCCACCATTGAACACCTTTGAGAAACCCAATTGAGCACATACAGATTAGGACCCCTAGTTCCAAGTAAAACCAATACCTTGGACACACCCACTTTAGGTACATTATACAGGTGGACCTGAACTCAGCAATGGGGTCAACCCATACCTTCAACCTTGCCTCCTGAGTCAGCAATGTTAAATACTCTGGCTGTGGGAAGGCCAGCTTTCTTTTTACTCTGCTGATTCAGCAGCAGGGGCTGGGTGGGAGACTCTCTCCAACATGTGGGTCCATTCTGGGCCTCCTCCACGTGTGCCTGGTACTCTTGGCTCCTGGTCTCCTGGAACTACCCAGATCTGCATGTGTGGGTGTTATTTCCCATTATTTTTTCATTTCTAGTCATGAACCTCAGTGTGACTTCCATGCAGCTGGACACGCTTTCCAGACATAGCTTGTACCCTTTTGAGATTGGAAAACCTGAGACTTTTCCTTTCTTTTCCTTCATAGGAACTCACATTACAAAATGTGCTTTGGCATGATTCTTTCAGTGTGCAAAAGGAAGAACCAAGATATAACTTACTCCAGAAATCTAACAGATCCAGGAACTGGACTACAGCAACACCTTTCCTCAGCTAGCAGCCAAGTGTCTCTCTCATCCTTTGTCTCTCAGATGTGTTCTTTTGGTCTCTGCCTTCATGAACAAGTCTCAGTGTCTCCGGGCTGCTCCTCTTCTGTCTCAAGGTCTCCCTCTCTAGGGTGCTGGTCTCAGTGTACATGAAAGGGTTATCTATTGTCCCTTCCCCTTTGGGTTGAGATTTCCAGCATGCTTCATTGATGGTTCTTCTTCCTTGCGGATCCTAAGAATTCACTCCATTTCTGTTTCTGAAATAGTTCTTTGACAGCGAGGGGATTGGCAACCAAAAATGAACAATGCCCTCTATTCGTATTTCACGTATCATAGTTGCATAGTCTCACCCAATCATTGGGTGAGAATTATAGAGACATAGACGAGCCACGTGAACGGACTTCACTTTACTACAGAAGATGTCATGAGTGGGGAGACCACAGCAATATAGGCTGTTTGGCTAGAATCCCATCAGAATTCATGGGGATTACATGCTTTTTACTTTGGAATTGACACCCTGGGGGCCTCACATGCAGATGTTTTACATTAATTCAGGTTTCAGGATAATCATAGACTACAACTGTTGACCATGAATAAGAATACAGCATAATATTAAAGTTCATTATGTCTCAGGCCAGTCTCAGGATAGCTCTGATGACTAACCAGGTAACAGGAACTAGCTTTTTAGAATGATTCTTAGAGGCTATTGCAGAGGCAATCATATTTGCCTCTGAGCAATATAAAATCTTATAAAAATTCCACAGACACTGAAGTGGATGGCAAAAGGCATGTGCTAGGCTAACTACAGTAAGCAAATGAGTTAGGCTATAAATATTACCCTCACATCTAAGAATCAGGTTCATTTATTCATTCGTCTGGAAGTCCACACAGCATTCTTAACCAATAACACAGTTCAAAATAACACAGTTCTGTTTATCTTTTCCATTGTCTGCCTTTCACACACATAAGAGAAAATCCATTATGCTTATCTAAATTAGTTTGCTTGATTTACGTAAAATATTTTTATGTTGTTCACTGGTGTTTTACTCTTTTATAGCTGTTAGAATTTTTTGTTAAGACTCTTGCTGCAAATCTGAATGACATCATCTACCATGATTTTTCTAATTAGAAGCTGTGAAAATCATGCTATTTTAATATCATTTTATATCTTAAAAATTTGCTAGACATTGTTATTAGTTATATATTATGTTTGTTAGGCAAACAACCTTATTATCAGAAAGTAACCATGTGTGTTGGCATGGTTCTCTTGAGAAACAAAAGAAGGACACTTAAGATCATATATATATATAATGATAGGTTTTGTGATAGAATTATTGTGCCAACTTGGTGAATAGGAACATTTAGGATTATACAGGTCACAGTTTGATTGAAGGTAACAAAGAGATAAATGGCTCTGCAAGGTCCACTCCCTCTCTCACACTTGCTCTATGGTGATGACAGTATGCTGCTGCTAGAGATTGTTCTCTGTCTCGAACTGTGAGCTACACTACCTGTAGGCCAGGCCAATCTGAATATTGTGTATATAAAACTTGTGGCTCCTCAAGACCTGTTTCTCCATGCTGCTGGTGCATATGTTGCTTGAGTTTGGGGCTAGTGGATCCTGTCCCATTGCATTGCTTGCTCTCCACATCCTATCTGGACTTGTTTTCCTGAGCTCTCAAGGTACTGGTAGTGGTGACACACCCTGATGCTTGCTGCCTGTGGGCAGACTCTGCTTGCCTTGCCCTAGGGAGGACTTCGCTGTCTACTTCCTTGACCTTGGACCAGGCAGCCCATGTGCTTAATGCAATTGATATCTGGATTGTTATAAGAGCTGTAAGAGCCCTGAGTAAAATGACTTATTCATTAAAAATAATAAATTAAATATAATTTTTAAAATATGCAGACTGAAAACAGAATTTAAACACTCAGGAAAATTTATTTGATAAAACAAAGGGCACATATCCTAAAATATTCGTCATGAATGTGGCTACACAATCTATGATTAAAGAGGTTAGATCTGTGGCTGATAGAGGTAACCAGTTGAGTACCACCACAAAACAATTCAGTTTAGATTTAAGGGAACAGGGAAAGGGTAAGAAGAAAGAAAATGATTGGTCTCTTGGCTTTCAAAACAAATTGTTCTTGCATTGAGGGAATACTTCAGAAGAGGTCCAATGACCATCTGCTACCTTAATGCTTAATAAAAAAACTAAATATAAATAAATATATATATATATTTCTCTATCCATATATGTACATATATGTATGTATTTATGTGTGTTCATGACTGTATTTAGTCCTCTAGAAATGTCCTTTGTCTCCTTGTTCTTTCCTGTTTTTCCTTTTATTTTCCTCTTATCCCACTATCATGTTCATCCTTCATTCAGGTTTCAGTAATTCCTTTTGGCTGCATTGTCCTTGATCAGTCCCTATGTCCTCCATTGCCCTTGATCAGCTCCTATGTCCTCCTCACCATTGATTTTAGATCACTTGTTCTCTTGCCCCTGGGTTTGTTGACACACCCTTCCCTTTTCTCTGCTTCCCCCTCACCACTGTCCCCCGGAATGTAATTCCAGTTTTTTTTTTCCTCTTCTGGATTGTTTATCCTGCCTATCTCATGTAGATAGACATGCAAAGACAATAAGAAACACAAAAACAAGACAAAACAAACAAAACACCCCAAGGAGACAAAAAATAAAACAGCAGCACAAACAACAATGAAGAATGATAAAAAATAAAAATAAAGGAGAAAAACTTATAAATAGTTCCATATCTGTTTGTGGACCTTTAGGAGTGCTTTCTGATCAAGTATGAATGGGTGCCACAACCTAGACCCAAAGTCTATTTTTAGTACTCCTTGAGCACTTCATTGCTTTGCTCCCCTTGCTGCTCTGATGCACGCCCTTAGTGTTTTGCCCCAGTGCGGTGGAGTCAGATCAGGCACATTTCTAGCACTATGTCTCCAGTGTTGTCTCTAGTAGCATTAATTTTCAACACCACAGACATCAAGAAACAGAGCAATTTTTATACCTCACTTTTGTGTTCTATATTCCTGTGATGGAACCAAGGACATGCTAGGTTCTCAGTATGTATTTGTTGAATGTGTCAATGAGAAACACTGCTATATCTGTTGAATCAAAGTGAAATGTTCTATTGAAGGGACCAAAGTGAACTATGCTTTTTGAGAAGCTATAAGCATCCAAGGAATATTTATATTGTTAAAGCAGGAATTGACAACAGAATGTTCTGATTGGCTTATTAATAATTTAAGGTAGTTTCACAAAAGACAGGGATTTACAGTGCCTGGGCATGAAACACAGCCTATATGTATTTCTTTGATTGGTAAAGGGTTCATAGTTGCAAGTTTATGTGCTTTTCAGATGATTTACAGGACAGTCTCAAGACAATGGTAGGAGATAGTTTCCTGGGAACCTATTATTAAAATTGCTTTTTCAAGAACATCTTTGCCTGGTGGTCTACTGGAAAGATGATTTATCAATAATGCTGTGCATTAAGACCCTTCAGGGGATCCCATCCCGCGTTTGTTTGACCATAAAGAAAATGTCTTCCTGGGAATAGGCTGTGACATCCTTTGCCTGGCCACAGAAAAAGAGGAGAAAAAGGGAGAGGAGAGGAGATTTATTTATGGTATATGTGTTAGTCAGCAAAATGTGTAAGACAAAACAACACTGCTCTTTGAGAAAACAACTTTACAATTCGACATGGAATCCAGGTTCCTGACAAGATTTATGATAGAATTAAGCTACCGTTTTCCAGCTACCTTCTTTTTTTAAAAAAAAATGTAAGCAATTCAGCTGCTGTATTTTCAATGTAATTCCTATGTCTAGTGAAGAATTTCCATGAAATTATGTGATGAATAGGATTGTGTGCTTTCAACCACATTGATTTCTTTGTTCAAATTTTCTTTTGAATGGACACTTGCTTTAGTCCACATCTTTAGGATCCTAGACACTAGTTTCTATAAGTGCCTGAGCAACCACTGCTGTTTTTCTCACACTTACATTTAGCATCCTATCTTTGGTGATCTCTCAAGAATTATCAACATGGAGTAGGGCCATACTAGAAGAACTTCTTCATTGTTACGCAAATAGAAACCCTTTTGAATGAGATATCAAATATATTGATTGATTGATTTTGTAGATTTGTTCAATGTACATACATTGCTTTATTGGTAACTGGTTTCTTCTAGGTCAAAGTATTAGTAATAGTATTAGTAATAGATTTCATATTTCATTTGAAGAGTTAACTATAGTGACAATAACAATAAACTTTACAATTTGTGTTAATAAAACATATCTAGTCTAATATCTTATGACTTTAAGTGACTGGATGGAGAAACCAAGTACAGGACATTCTTTCTGAGGGGAATATACAACCATGTATCATTTAGATGACCTTTTAAATATTGTGTTCCAGTTAATCAGAAGTGTTACCACAGAAAGTTAGAAACTGTATATATTGGAACGAGCTTCAGAAAGTTGATGGAAAAAATGAGATTCTCTTTTAATTTTGTACCAACCAGCATGTCAAAATTCTAAGAACAAAAATATGGAGTAATTTTTTTATGTACACAAAAGTTACTAGTATAGTGAATACTAGCATCAAAGATAAAGGATTTTGATTCACAAGAGAGAACATAATGTTAAAGAAAGGAATGTAGTCACGATGTTATTAATGACAGTCAAAGTGAAGAAAATTCTAAATATTTCAACATCTCTATCATCCATTTGTTAACTGTCTACTTTAAGTCATCTGCTTCTGGGAACTGGGGCAACAGGATTTTAATTTGAGTTTCTTAATAAGTTGGACAGTCCAGTAAGGAGTTTCAGTCTTCTTGAATTGAGAAAGGCCAATCTGAACCTTAACTCCACAGCACTTGGCAGCACATTGATGAGTAAACAGGACTACATGCAGTCCTAACCACTGTGAGTCTGAAATATGTGAACTGTTGTCTTTTACATATATAACTGAATGACTGAAACAATATCAGGCAATTTTGGGATTCTGACTTTGGGCCATCAAAGTTTCCTTTGACATGGGAAGGTATTCCTTAAAATATTAGATTAGTGACAATAGTAATATTAAAGTTGTTGCAAACAATATAATGGAGGGACATTTGATTTTGGAGAGTAGTTTTTTCTCTTTATAGTCCTTTTAGCATCTAGAGCCTAAATGCCATATGTAGGAATATTTTAAATCATTATGAATGTATATAGTTAAATTTTTGACTATTTTTATTACTTGAGGCACAAAATAAGTTAAACCATTACTCTGTAGAATACCGATTTTGGATTACTGAGGGGAATAAGGAAAATGACTTCTTTAATTCAGATGTTTGAATACTTAGCATCAGCAAAATTCTGATATAAACTTTATAGTAATTATTTTAATTTAACCACTTCTAACATAGTTAATTTTGCCTTCATGGAATTCTCTATTAGGAGCAATCTGCAAACTTATCAGATTCTTCACAAGAGCCCTGAAAACCCAGATTTATTCAAGTGATATCCACATTTAAACATTACACTCTACTTCAAACAATGAACATAGTTCATTTTTGTTATAAATATTTTGGCCAAGAGTTTTCAGTATATCACCAAAGTCCAATTTATCTTCAAATAGCAAATATATCCTCAAATGAACCATATAAAGTGGTTACATTTAACTTAAAATATTAGATACTTCAAAAAGCGAAATAGGTCATAATATATTACAAAAGCAATGCAAAGCCAAAGAAATTTAATTTATACTAAAGGGGAATATTAGATGGAAATAGTTCTTAACATAATGGTTACATGTATTTCAAATAGCTCCCTATTTAATACATGTATCACATACACACCACCCTCTGCCATTGAGTTGATGCTGACACATAGTGACCCTATAGGACCACCCTCCCACCCCACGTGTCTGAGACTGTAGCTCTTTACTAGAGGAGAAGTCTCGGTATTTCTCCCAAGGGTACCTGGTGGTTTCCAGCTGTGGACCTTTCAGTACAAGGCATAATCACTACACCACCGGCGAGCCTCATTGTTCCACATAGTTAGGGTATATTAAGAATATATATGCATAGTAATAAAAAATTCCATGGTGAATGTGAAAAATCATCAGTAAGAATTTTTGTCTTTCGGATGTCAGATTTAAAGAAAAATTATATTTCAACTGAGTTATTAGTTGAAATAATAAGATTATGAATAGCATTATGCACACATCCTCTTCAGATTCATAAAACACATGCAATGATGCAGAACGCAGGACATTGCAGGCTAGTGCGTGCAAAGTCTTGTGGATCCAGGGGCAGTAGAAGCATCTCAGCACTGACTGCGGTCTCTAGTTGGCTCCTCCAGTTCCCAGGACATGGGATCTATCAATGTAGTGTCATGTGTCTTGTCAGTAGTGTCTCTCAAGGAGTGTGTAGAGAAAGAGAGCGTCTCCTGTCTCCAATGCGGAAAATAATGGGATTTCCCAGAACTCTCCAGCAGAAGGCCATGCCCAGGCAGATGTCCCATTGGCTCTATCCTGAATGACAGGCTAGACTCTACCCCTACACACTTAATCCTCAAATCAAAACCAGATTATGTAACTACCACAGATAAGTTTCATGTAATTTATAGCATATTAAATAAACATTTTTCATTGTTCTTTTTAATAAGAAATAGAATCTTGTATTGTGTCTTCCAACAGATTTTTTAAGTTGTGACTTTGTTAAAAATGTTGTGACTTCCAACAGAATTTCAGAGTTGTCAGGGATATAATATAGACTACTAGACAACAATGCTTAGGTTATCTTAAATTATAGAATCTTAGAAGTATTCACCTTACAAGATTGCAGCTTTGTTTCTAATTCTGGAATTTTCTTGACCCTTGATTCCAAAGTAGATTTTCTAAGAAATAAAATTAACTTTTCAAACTAATAATTAAAAAAAATTTGTTGAGCAATCCAATTCTTCACTTACATATTATTTGATGTTAAGTTTCTTAAAACCCTACCCAGACTGACACAGTTCCCAAAACCTTGGAAACAGTATGTGGGTTTTCTAGGTATTGGAATTGATTCATTAGAAGGTTTTGCTGTAGTTTGTTTTCACCCAGGACTTCAATACATTGATTTCTTCCTTCAATGCCATCAATTTTTAATCATATACCACCTCCTCAGAGGATCGAATGTTAACTAAGTATTTTCTATTGAACGACTGTATATTCATTCCATCTTCCTTTGACACTGCATATATATATATATATATATATATATATATATATATATATACCAAGGAACAACTCAACTTTGCAGCTCATATGGTTTTTTGTTGTCATTGTTGTTGTTGTTGTTGTTTCTTTCAGTTTGAATAATGTCAAGTATGTTCTACTTTTTGGGGTTCCTAATTCCAGACTTTACACAATTTATTGTAATATTTTTCCTCTTCTTCTCAAGTTTCTTCTTAAAATAATCTGTTCAGATTTTTGGTCATCGGTTCTTATTCAATTACTGACTACATTTAAGAGCAAGTTTCTGGCATACATTTGGCCCTATCATTCTTACTTTCTTTTTGTGTAGTATCTTTGATGTCATTCCAAACTCTCCTGATCTTCAGTTAGCATTGTTCAGAGTTCAAATGTATTCTTGAAATGGTGTCTATTTCAGGTGGGGGATATTTTTTCTTTTTTTTGTGGCATCATTGCCCTTTGGTGGAAGTGGGAGCCCCAGCCTTGCTCCTGGAGAGCTGCTGCTGAATTTGAACTGCCAAGCCAGTGGGCCGCAGTCCCGCACTCAACCCTGTGCCATCCGGGCTCAGCCCCAGGGATATGTTTTCTTGTGCACTCATTTTGTTCTATTCAGCTTCAACTTGAACTTCCATATGAGCAGTTGATAATTTGTTCTGGAGTTTCTCTGGCTTTATTCTGACTGATGCTATTGAACTTCCTTCTCATTTCAAAGGTGATGTTATATTTGTTTTTTCTCTCTAGTGAAGTCCATGTATGTAGCCATAGCAATTTTGTTGAAAATGTATTTCTAATGAATAGTTTGTTGGTCTTAAAAAATCTATAATGCAAACTCCAGGACGCATCGTCCAACCACTGGTCCTTCTCCATTTTTTTCCAAATTTCACATTTCAGTATCCAGTGATAACCAACACATCTTGCTACATCTTGGTCAGACACAGATTGTAGATGCTGGTAAAATATTTAATCTATATCTCTGGCATTAGCTGGTAGTGTATAAATTTAATAATAGTCATCTTAGCTGATCTTTCCTGTAGGCATATGAATATAATGAATGCTACACTGACAATGTTGTATTTCAAGACAGTTCTTGAAATATTCTTCTGGACAAGTATTGTGACACCATTCCTCTTAATTTATTAATCCCAGCATAGTAACTGCATGATTGTTTAATTCAAAGTCAGTCCATTTCATCTCACAAATACCTAAGACAGTGATCTTATGCATTCTATTTCACTTTAGATGACTTCTAGTATTTGTTGATTCATACTTCATTCATCCCACATTGTCTCTTCCTATTTTGAGCTGTGCCACAACATCAAATGAATGTCCTAAAAGTTTAATTTATCTCATGTCATTAAAGTTGACTGTGAGGAGTCAACCCCAGTTATGTTTTGAATATCTATGATCCTGAATGTCTCTTCTTCTGTCATGGTACAGACAGTATTCACTACTATTTACATGACTTCCCTGGCTACTGTGGTTTGGGGGATTTATTTGTTTACAATACATGAATAGATCTTTCTCCTCATCCATCTCACTTTGGAAGATACATTGAAACATCTACATCATGAATAACATCCCTGAATTTTAAAATACTGGTACATCACTCCCAGAATTGCAGCAACATTCCAGTACAACAAACTGACAGATAAACGATGAATAGAAATTCTAGCTTCTTATTGAAAGGGAGATTATCGTGAATGTCAGCTTCAATTTCACCAAAATGCTGAATGTGGAAATTACCTTTAGTAAATCTACAAATTCACAGATATGTATGCAACAACATGGAAGACAAAGAGTCCAAAATAAGTTTTGTACATAAATGAATTCAAACTACCCATAGCAATACTACCCATTTCATAAAGAACAAGATCCAAGAGTAACATGAACTTATTTAGAACCTTGGTCTAGGCGTCTTGACGTTTGCATTTTTAGGCCTAATCAATACTCATCTAAGGCTCCCTGTTGGCACTGATGGCTAAGCATTGAATTTCTAACTGCAATGTTTCAGCTCAACTCTACCCTCCACTCTGAGGGAGAAAGATGAGATTGTCTGCGCCTGTGCAGATTGACAAAACTTTACGACCCCATGTAGGGCTGCCCTGTGTCAGAATTGTCTCGAAGGCATGGATGCCAACATTTATGGTGTGAAGCCAGGCACACTGTAGAAGACTGACTAGATCTCATGAGAGCACACAGAGTCTGCGTCACAGTAGATTGCCAGCCAACATTCGTCGAATGACAGTCCTCGGGATGATGAGGAGTAGATTCATTCTGTGCACAGAGTTGGAAAGGCAGAACGCATAGGGTGGAAGTTAAATTCTCCAGCTAAGCTAACTCCCTTCATGTTCAGTTATACAAGACTGTAACCAGAAAGCCCAACAGCCTTCTCCATTTTTCATTTGAGGCCCTTGTGGGTGATTCCCACAGTAGCCAAAGAAATGCAGGCCCAGCTCAGCTCTCCATGTATAAGCCTGAACTCAAAATTCTTGGTGTTGAGGCAGTTGTGAGATTAGGTGCTTCCAGTGTGGAGACCTGACTTTTTCATTCTAATATTGTCAAAGAACCTCAGACCTTGTGTATGATTTCGAATCCCTGGGGCACTCTGGCTTTGAGAGCTGCTTAGAAAGATCCCTTGTCTCATAAAAAAAAAAAAAAAAAAAAGACAGAGACCTTCTCTTCAAAATGTTGTCATGACAGCTGTTATGTTACTGTTGCCGAGTTGATCATCCATTCCGCATGATCATATGTGCTGCAAAACTCAATGCTGCACAGGCCCCGCCCTTCTCACACTCTGTTGTGGATTAGACCAGAATCATCTTTAGGGTGTTCATTGACCAATCTTCAGAAGACCATCAAACACTTCTTCCTAATTTGCAGGTGCTAATTACCCAACAGGCAAGGTGAGCAAGGGCTTATTTATCCTTACTTATTAATCTATATCGAACAGCTTTTCACTACATATCAATCAGTAAGCTCAGACTTGCTTACCTTGCAGACACCAACTCTGTCAAGGATTTCAAAATTGAAAACATTGTTTTGATTCTATAGGAAGTACTGTGGGATCATAAAAGAGATATCAAAAAACAAAACTCAGGATAAGGTGAAATAAATGTGAATTTTGAAAATCACAGATTAGCAACACAGCACAAGTAAGCCCATGTTTATCTGGCTCACTGGATAATCCAAAACTACGAGGCTGTCTTAGCCTGGAGGCACTATTAAAATGTATTCCATTCACCAAAAAAACAAGCACATCTCCACTGACAGGTAAGTGTACATATGTATGATATACATTGGTAAGGAATAAAATCTGGAAATCCTTCATACAAAACAAAACAAATGATCATTGAAACACTGATGTTCCTACCTAATTAAGTTTATCTTACTTAATTTCCATCTCTCTTGTTCCCCCCTATCTTGCAATATTGTCCATAAAGCAAACTTCACAGTGAGAATTACTTCAAAAAGCAAAAAAGGGGCAATGAGAGTGTCTAAGTGTTCCCCAAAGAGGAAAATGCATAGGCAAAAATCAAAGTCTTATATAAATGGGTAGTGACAAAAAGAGAAATCAACTTCTCTATTTGTCAAGTCTTCCTCCTGGTTGTGCCTGAAATCAGCATAACCTGCTAAAGAAAAGTCTTGGGCGGTGCTTGAAATAACAAGGAGTGAGGAAGCATCCGGTACCTCATGTGTTCTGTAATTGGCCATCTGGCCTACAGCAGAAATGCCAGACAGGGGAATGAGTTTAAGAGCACGAACGGTGAGTTTAGGTTATATCATAAGCAAGCAGCCTTGCATTTATAATATTTTAAAGCCTTTACCATGTGTTGGTAGACATGGAAGACATAAAGTTGGTTCAGACAAGGCTCCTATTTTGAAAGAACTCATGGTCTATGAAGGGAAAAAAATATATACACAGATTTTACACAGGCTGCCAAATATGTGTTACATGCCAGCCCAATAGGTGACTGAGAACATCGACTCTGTGCTTGCTTCTCAGTCTAAGATTGCTTTCATTTTATTTCCAGACACCATCTGGTGAGTTAGCGGGTCATGTTCTCCAGACATTTATCTTCTGGGCCAATGGAAGGTCCAGAGAGTGGCCATTCTGAGGGAAAGGTGAGGAAGCACAGGTAGCATGAAGGTGCTCTAAATAGAAAAACCTTCATCATATAAAGGAGAAAAATATCATGTCCTTCATTAAAGGGTTAATTGGAAAAGGGAAGTCAAACTATGATAGATGCTTCACATAAACATGTTATGAAATACAGGGATAAAAACAGAACAGCTGTTGTGGGCCTCTGACCATTTGAGTTACTGGCTGACTCTTACTCCAAAAAAGTGATTAAAAGCATAACTTCCCAGTGACATATTATAGTTACTTGAAATGAGGCATAGAAGGAATTACATCATGGGAATTAGCAAGCACTATTTAACAGAGCCTTTATTTCCCCTGAAGAACGGGTAAAGTATTTGCTAACATATGACTAACAGAATAACCATTTTATGAACAGAATGAAAAAAAAAAAGGCTAAAGGAAAATAAGGTCTTGTGTCTCATGCTGCACCACACCACAGTGCATGCAGGCATGGTGAGAGGCTTAGTCGGGGCTTCTCAAAGAATGGGTAGCACAGTACTAGTCCTGTGTGCTTTATGTGCCTTTTGGAGTTTTTAATGCACACTAACATATTAAGGGCCTTGAAGGATTTGCATAAATAAAGCTGCTTAATTTTGTTTCATTTAGAGCAGTGTTTCTCAGATTTTAAAGTCTATATTCTTAAGCTGGAGATTTTATTAAATTTTAGTCAAGGACCCAAAATTTTGCATTTTTAAGGAACGACCAGGAGAAACTGCTGGTTAAAGGACTACCTGGCAAGGTTCCCACAGTTGAGAGTCCTCTCACTTACTGTCTCATGAAATTCAGCTTTGCCTGACCCTCTGGGACAGCACATGATGGCAGTCTGTGGGATTCCCAGGCTGGGAGCACACTCCAAGAGAACTTTCTCAAATGTGCCAATGATAGAAATAGGGTGGAGATGACATGACAGCTCTGGGGGAAGAGAACAGTGTCGTCAGAAAGGACGGGGCATATAGGCTTCAGAGTGTCAAGAAACAAGCCCAGAGCAGACAGCTGTTTATCAGGGAAAGGCAGAGGAGCCTGGTGAACTTCACTGCCAAGGACAAGGACACCGCAGAGCTCTTACTGAGAGCTTCTCTATTTAAGAAGAAAATGTTGAGATACTGCAGGGAGAACTTCCAGCAAGTCCTAGAGTCAATGCTGGGTAGAGGGGTGAGACTTTGTGTTAGAATATGGGTCATTGAAGAATTTGAGATCAATTTGAAGATATGAACTTCCTGGAGAGGCAGAAGGATGTGCTAAAAAACAAACAAACAAACAAAAAAACAACAACCCAGAAACAACAGCAAAACCCAAGTGTTGACCCAGCTGAATCAGAGGGTTCCACTGGGAGAGGCCAGTGTGTGGTGGAGTTAAAGAAAGATTTACATGGAAAGGTGGGTCTTGTACTTGCATTCTCAAGGTGCCGTATGCATACCATGGAGCTGCAGTAAAGGGTCTAAGGGGAGATGATTCTAGTTTGTGAGTGGAACAGTGCAGTCCCTCTTCTCGTGAATACTGAAATTGACTTCCTCGTCCACGAAAATATTGGAATCACCTGGCTAATTTGTGTCTGTGTGCCTGTGTGTGTGTGTGTGTGTGTGCCCGTATGTGTGTGAATGAAGATCTCAGAGGACGAGTTCTCCTTGCTGTCACTTCCCTTCAGAGCCATAAGCTGTGCAAAGCTTCTGATTTTCTGCCTGATCATGTTCCTTTTCTCCCTGGAAAGGGGCTATTTGCATGTTTTTATGAGTCTTATTACATAGCTTTATGACTTGTACATGTAATAACAGTGAACCAGACGTCCATGGGATGTTCCCCCAGAGAAGTCATCAGTTGAACATAAAAATGTAAATCCATTTGGAAAAACACAGCCCAGTTATTGGAAGCGAAGCCTGCAGAACATGGGCCCCCTGTGAAAGCTTCGGGAAGGCCCGGTGACACACATTCTCTTCTCAGACCCACACCCAAGACCATCTGGAAACAGGCGACACTTAATAACACAGAATAATAAAATTAGAGCCATTCCCATTCACAAATGAAGCAAATTGGAAAGATGAGTAATTAGACTGAAAACAAATGGTTATATCTTCCTAAAATGTAGGGCAGGACTGGAGGAAGGAGACCACCGTGTGAAGCCAAATATTTGCACATAGGAAAACCCAGAGTGCAGATACTGGCCTCTCTCTGAAAAATTGACTATGAATGCCTATACTTTCCCTGGTCAGCAGTTATCAATACCTAAAATTGCTTTCTGCGTTTTTTTTCCTCCAAGCATTGTCTCAAAACAAGGCAGGTCACTAAGTGATAGCCTCTGTTCTGTCACTCCCGTAGTTATGATCAATGAAATGAAAAGGTAAGAAATAAATACAAAAAGAGCTGGTCACCTACTAGAAGTGGGTGGTGCTCTTTATTCGGAGAGGGCAAGGGAGATCAGCATCATTTTCCCCTATGTCATCAGCTTTCCTTCTAAAATCTTATAGGTTTTCCACGAGCAATTAAGACGATTATTTGTCTGACTATTAATCAGGGAAGAATCATGAATCTGAGTTTATGTCATGTGTAATTGAGTGGCAATGTAGCTGGAAAGCAGAGGTGCTCTGCAAGTGGGAGTCCCACACTGTCGCTGCTCTTGTTCTGGCACTCGGTGAGATTTCGAGTTCGCTGCTCATCCACCATGCTGTGATCACGCTGCTGCAAACATTGGTGGGCATTTTTGTCCAGAGTCAGAGGAGTGGCCCCTTACCTGAAGTGGGATATTGCAAGTAGCAGGAGTTTCCTAGCACCAAATAGAAGTGTATACCAGCTCATGACCCAGATCCTGGGATACCTCTACCACCATTCCCTTTTCTGATGCATCCATGAAATATTTTATAAAGCTACGGCAATGAGCAAGTTCTGACAAGATGAAAGTTGAAATAAGCTCAGGGGTGATGAGGCAAAAAAGGTCCTATGATCTGGGGGGCGGGGATGGAGAGGCGGAGAAGATCCTGGCAAGCAAGTTGTAGACATAGTAGCTCCCCAAAATCTGCAGCAGCAATGATGCTGGAGGGATTGGAAGGGGGTAATGGGGTCTCAGTTAGCTTAGAAAATGAAGGTTGGGGAAGGAGTCAGAGCAGGAGCAGCCATGCACATAGGGAAATGGGAGTGATTGGAGAGACTGCTTTGGTACCTGGCCACTCAGTTGTGGGTCATCCACTTTGTAGACTGAAACCCTCATCTACTGGGAAAGCTGACATACCACAACTGAGTATCTCAGATTCCCACCCTGAAATTCCTCTCGGATGAAACGAGATATCTTACTGAAATAAAGTCTTAGCTCCTTTCCAGGGAGACATTTGCATTCAATATTTAAATGACATTGATGTTGTTAGTGCCATCCAATTGGTCTCAACTCATAAAACTCAATTGAGTACTTCAATAGAATCTAACAGGGTGATTTGAACTTACTCTTACAGCAGTTGTGTTTATCCATCTCCTTGAAGCCCTTCCTCTTTTTCACTGACCTTCTGCCATCACCATGGAACTGGTCCCACAAGGTCACAACGTACAGGTGAGAAAATCTTCCTATCTTCCCTTCAAAGGAGCACCATAGCTGAACCGCTTCCAAAACAGATTTTGTTTTTCTCTGGAAGTATGTTCGTAATTCACCAATACCATAATACAAAGGAATCAATCATTGTCCGGCTTTCGCATGAATATGAGGGTGTTGAAAATTCCATGTTTTGTGCTGGGTACAATTCAGTCCTCAAAATGATATCCTTGCTTTACAACACTGGAAAGAGGTCATCTGAAGGACAATTTCCCAGTGCAATCCTTTAATTTCTTGAGTGCTATTTCAATAGTGGTTGATTGTGGATTCACATAAAGTGAAATCCTTGACATCTTTGAACCTTTAACATTTTTCATGATGTGTCACATAGGAAACTATAGGTTCATGTGTGAGGATCTTTTGATTTATTTGCATTGGGTTATGATCTATT
Source organism: Nesogale talazaci (assembly GCA_004026705.1). Classification (NCBI taxonomy): domain Eukaryota; kingdom Metazoa; phylum Chordata; class Mammalia; order Afrosoricida; family Tenrecidae; genus Nesogale; species Nesogale talazaci. The sequence continues at coordinate 37,941 of PVJH01004058.1, forward strand.
CTAAGGGTTGTAGTCTCTGCTTCTCATCAGTAAATGGTTCAAGTCTTCACTATTATCCACCAAGTTTATGTCATCTGCATATTGTTAATAAGTCTTCTTCCAACCGTGATAACACAATCTTCTTCATATAGTTCACTATCTCAAATCATTTTCTCAGCATATAAATTGAATAAGTATGGTGAAAAGATGCAACCCTAACATATCCTTCTTTCCTAATTTTAAACCTTGTTCTGTTTGAATGACATCTTCTGGTCTATGTACAGTTTTCACATAAGCACAACTATATGTTCTATAATGTACATTATTAGAATTGCTATCCAAAATATGTTAGAATTCTTAGAGTTGAAAGCTATATATGTTATTGAGAAGATACATTTCCAATAGTAGAGTATTGATCTTGCAAAATTTGCTGACATGATCTTCAGCATGATCTTCTGTTAAGAAGGCCTTATGTTCTACCTACTCATACTTCTTTGCTTCTAACTTTTACATTCTGGGACTCATTAATTATAGATGCATCTTGATTTCATGTTTGACAAATTTCAAACTCCAGAAGATGGCAAACATTTTTAGTTTCTGCATCTTTGGAATTGTAGTTGGAACACAAATGTGCACAAGAGTAATAAATGGTCTTCCTTTGTGGGCATAGGGGTATTCTACTATCACAGACAGTGTGGGACTTAAGGACAACACTATCAAACTGTTATTTTATGATGGTAAATGTGATGCTTTTCATAAACAACTTATCAGTGTTGATGTAGTGGTCCATATGATTGTCTCATTCAAACTGGCTAATATCAGTCCCTTTCCATTCACAAATGCCTAGGGTAGAACTCTTCAAACATTTCATATCATTTTTATAACTTCCTATTTTCTTACATTCATAGTCACACATCCTGGTCCAATTATGGGTGTTTGTAACTATTTCTTTTCTTGCTGAGTCTGAGAATGAAATGAAGTAAATGAAGGTTACCAAAACTTTATTCCATGCTTGTCATCGAGTTCGACTCTGAGGAGGCTGCTCCTCCCTAGTCATGTTTTTCATTCCTTCCAACCTCAGGAAGTCATCTTCTAGTATAATATTAGAAAGGGTTCTGCTGCTATTCATGTAACTTTACTGGCTTACTTTTTCAGAAGTAGATTTCCAGGCCTTTTTTCCCAGTGTCTTTGTCTGAAAGTTCCACTGAAATCTTTCCAGCTGTTCCATTTTAGCTATCAGTGGCATAACTTTCATCATCACAGCATCCTATCAACCAATGCAGTACAACAAACTGATAGATAATGGCTGTGATTATTAATATGAAATTCTATTTCTGTGTTCACAATAGCTAATGTAAAATTCACAATTTTGTGGAAATCAAAGGCTACTTCATCAGCTTAGACAGTGTAATCTATTTTTCACCTGTCTGTCTCCATGGAATTTTCCACTTCTCCCTTTTGTTTGATCTAGATGATAACATCATCCTTCATGTTTCCAATAATAGTGAACAAACATGTGCTCTCGCTGCAACTTCTCGCCTCTATATCTTCCTTATGTCTTCTTAGAGCATGTCAAAATCATCATGTACTCAGTCATTAAGCTGTCGCTGTTGCTTGTACTAGGATTCTTCAAAATGTATTACTATCAAGGTTCCAGATCATACATTCCTGAGACTATTGCAAACAAAATGTGCCTAACCAGGTCTCTCTCACCAGTGGGGGCATTGCAAACAATTTCTCTCAGTAATAAACTTGTCTTCATCTTGTTAAGCAATCTTCCTCCCACAGTCCAATCAATAGAATGTTTTGCAGGGATCTTCTGGGACAATGGACTTCAAGGCAGGAAGATCATCTCTGAAGGTTATGTAGGGTGATGTTTTTGAAATTCCACATAGGATAAGATTCACAGATCTCCTTGCAGGACAGAGGACACTCATGGGTGTTTATTATGAAGAATTGTTAAGAAAATTAAAAATAGTATTGGTGAAAAAAGGACTAGGAAGTTTACACTGATTGCTAGTTTCAGTCACAATAAATGCACCTGCTGACTCTTAGACAGGAGCAAAGGCTGTCCGATAAGAATTTTGTTGGAAAATCCCTATTTGAACGACCCAACATCCCTTATTTAACTCCATTCAGACTTCTTTTTGTTCCCCAAACTCAAAGAGCCTTCAAAAGGAACCTGATTTGACTCCCTTGAGGTTTTCCAAAATAGTGATTTTGATGTGGTGCAAAACAAAGAGCGCAGAATTCTTTATGAATGGTTAGCGATATTGAAACACATCCTTTAGAAATGCATAGACCTAGATAGAGGGTATATCAAAATACAAAAGCTTCCCTTTGGGTCTTTTTTGATTAATAAAGCTTTCTCAAATTTTGTAGTGTCACTTTTTGACTTACAAGTGTAGATTAGACTCCTCAGAGCTGTTTTAGTAATTGTAGTGATAGCTACTAGGTGCTGGTAAGAACCCACTGCTAGGCAAACCACCTGCAAACCAGAAACCCCATGCATCTTTACACCTTTGGTCATTTTAAGTATCTCCTCATGTTGCCCTCAGTTCAATCATTTTGAGTCCAACGGATGGAAAACTCTTTGTGGAAAATAGAAGTATACTCCATAGAGTTTTTAATCGCTAGGATTTTTTAAAAAATGGGTCACATAGTGTTTCTTCCAGGACAAGTCTAGTATGACTGAAACCTCCAACCTTATTGTTAGCATCCATGTGCACGAGCCATTTATTTAGACCACCCTGGGATCTATTAGACCTTTACTTTCCAATAAAGTCAAGTTGGAACCTTATGGTTTTCAGCAACTACTGTCATGAAAATTTTAAGGTTTTCAATGTCTACATTTTCAAAAGTAGACCACCTCTTCCCTTCTTTTAGTCTGGAAACTATCCTAAAATGTGTCCCCTGTAGTTGAGTTTTGCAGTACACCTGCCAGCATTACAGTAACACACAAACCACACCCAACAGAAAAACTGTCAGATGAGTTTAGAATTACAGCCAGAATACTCTTTAGGAACGAGGATGACAAAACTTCATTCATGTCTTTTGAACATGTTATCAGGAGAGACCAATTCCTGGACAAGAACATGTTTTCAGAGAATCAGCAAAACAAAGAGGCTCATTGACAAGATGGACTGGCCCAGGCCTACAGCAATATACCCAAACATAACACTAGTCAAGATAACATGGATCCTGTCAGTCTTTAGTTCTGTTGCACATGGGATCATTCTAAATGGAAACCAGCTTGATGCCACCTAACAACCTACAGTCAAGAAATTATTCTTTGACCACTTGCTTCTTCAGGGAGCTTCTTCAGCCCCCTGTTGTCCATTTGTTAGGCAGTATAAAACTCTTAAACTGTCGTCACTTCCAGCAAGTTGATTCTGACTTATTGTGATCCTACTGGAGAGAATGGTTTTCTGAGACTGTAACGTTTTACAGGAGTAGAAAACTTCATCTTTCTTCAGCAGAGACGCTGATGGTTTTGAACTGCTGACCTTGAGTTTGCAATACCGATGCTACCAGGGTTCCTCCTTCATAATATGTTGCTCTTCCAAGAATTACCTGTCACTGCTCCTTTGGATCAGATCAATAAACTATTGGAAAAGCTGTGAACAGATGTGTCTAGAGCATGGTGAAGTGCCTATTATCAAACAGAGAACTTTGCCCAGTGGGATTCACAGTCGCTACTTTATCCATAGATCCAGTGTTAATCCTACAATAGAATGGAAGTTTATTCTTTTGATTTTTTTTGGTGGGCATCACTGTCCTCTGGTGGTCATGGGCGCTACCCAGTGCTCCTCCTGAGAGCTGCCGCTGGATTTGAACTGCCAAACCCACGGGCTGCAGTCCCGCACTCAACCACTTACGCCACCGGGGCTCAGCCCCGGAAGTTTGTTTTTATGCAACTACTTTCTTAGTGAACTAGCTCACTTGTCTTCTATTTTTCAGGGATCATAAATAATATTAATTTCTGATCGTGGCTAATTCCTGTACCTTCTTAATAATAATGAACAATTAAACTGTATAGTGTGTTCATTACAGCTCAATAAAACTAATTTAATTTTGAGAATTAAAAAATGTATATTAATTTTCCTTTCATAATAGGAAAGTATATATTAACTCTACTTTCAGAATGGGACAATAGGAAACTTTATAATGATGAGTTTCAACTTACTTTGTTACAATAAATAAAATTCTAAAATATTAGTGTTTTCACTAAATATTAGCATTTACAAAGGATCTTTACATTAATTATACTGATAAGGAATATCTTAATATTTATGTGTGACTCTGATAATGAAGGTGAAAAAAATTAGTGTTGTTATTCAAACACTGGAATTGTAGTAGCATAGTTTAATATTTGGTCTGTTAAGATTTAGCTTGTTAAAATATCCAGACTATAACAATCCCCACTCCTATAGTAAAATATTCCCAATAGGAAAAATAATTCCTCTGACACGTGTTACTTATTCAAGACCTGGGTCTGTTGCAAAACCTAAATCATTCCAGGATGCTGAAACTCAAGAAAAAGGAAGCAGGGCCATTTAGATAAGAAATAGAGCCCTGTTCCTAAGGAGGCGGATCTGAGGGCCCCTGGAGTTATGATGATGTCAATTGAGGGTTAGAAAAGCCCTTGGGGAAAGGGAAACTTTTTGCCTGTGAACTTTGCTCCCTTTTGCCCCATTACTTTGAAGTCTTGAGTATTGTAAAAACCTGTCATTTACCTCCTGCAACTATTGAAAAGCCCATTTCTTATCACATAGTTAAAAATATATAACTTGCTTGATTTTGACTGAATTTTGAAGCAGGTCAGCAGTATCAAACCTGACTGTTTCCTTTTGTCAGAGCATACAGATATAAACTTAGAATTTCTCAAATCAACCTGGTCTCTGTCCTCGTACAGCACCAGGCTCTCCTGGATTCCTTGTCCGCAGCCAACAGCCCAGCTTCAAAATATGTTAGATTCTTGTTCTATTTTTATGTGGACATTTTTTCGTAGACTGCATCAATAAGCCCGCCTTCTTTAAATTCTGAGTCCTTTTTTTGGGAACATAAAGAAAGAGTGCAGGATTTTTGCTAGATTGCTGTATCTTTAGAGAACCTTAAAATCTCTACATACACATCAAGGAAAAAGGTCGACCTAAAGGAGATTGACGAATTCACCACCTGAAAAAAAAGCTGGCTTTAAGTTGGGTTCTTAGTATTTCACGTATGTACTCAAATCCAATTTACGAGTCTCCCCCTTCCAGTTCGTCCCCAGAGTGAAGCACATTATCTGGGAGGCCTTCTCGAGATGTTTGTGAATCAAGAGGAGCAGCTTCAGATCTTATGAGCTTTCTGGATTTAGAGCACACGATATGGGGCATGTCAGGTGCACAGGAGAGTCTAGCCCAGGTGATCCTTTGTGACACTCCTTTCAGACACAGCTTTGTAATTCCCCAATCTGCCTATGATTTGGCGTGTCCTGTGAGCAGATTCTCTCTAAAGCACTAGCAGGGAGGTGGCCACCTTCTCTGGCTCTTCAGTGATTTTTCTACAATGCAGCTGGGAGACTTTTAGGTGGAACGCTATAAACAAATCACCTGGTGATGAATGCTGCCCTTCTGACTGGCTAGAAACCAGTCTTGCTGAGCAGCCCCAAGCCTTTGGGGATGGCAGTGAATGAGGGACTGCACAGGAAGCCTGAATAATCCCACTCTATTTACTTACCAATGTGTAAAGGTCTCCCGCAGCCAAGGATTGTTTTGAATAAATATGCCGCTCCCTTGAAATCAGCGGCCCTATAGATCTGAAGACAGAACCTTTTTGCTCCCCCAATGCTCAGCTCATGAATAAATAAGTGGTGCCCCATTGATTCAGCTGCCAAATGCGACATGAGATGAATTTCCAAGCATATCACTCAAGGAGGTGACAATCGCTGTGCTGGTGACCCCGTGGAGGCAAAATATCTGTGTTTGCGGTCTTACGCTGGGATTCGTTTCGGAGTGCGGGACTTAAATTTTGATGACCAGCACCATGGAGTTTGCTCATGCATCTCACAGGGAAAATAATGTGAAAACAAGATGAAGAGGCTTACACGGCTGCTGTCATTAGGTGCTCTCGAATGGGTCCTGATGCATCGCGATTTTATGCACAACAGAACAAAACGCTGCCCAGTTCTGGGCCAACCTCACCACCAGCCCTGTTCCTGGGACCACTTTAGCAGTCACCATGTCACTCCAACTCATGGAGGGATTCCCTCTTTGTGCTGTCCCTCTACTTTACCAAGCCTAATGCCCTACTCAAGAGACCAGTTTTTCCTGACAGCATATCCGAAGTATTTAAAACAAAGTCTTACCTTTTATGCCTCTAAGGATCTCTCTGACCATACTTTGCCCGAGAAATTTACACTTTTGGCAAGCCGTGGTACTTTCATGATTTTTCACCAGCCCCACAATTCCAATGTATTGATTCTTTTCAGTCTTTTTTTTATAAAATGTCAAGCTTTCACAAGCATATGAGGCAGCTGAAGACACCATGGCTTGGGTCAGGGGCACATTAGTGCTCAAAGAACACCCTTGATTTTTCAACACTCTAAAGAGGTCTTGGGCAGCTGATTTACTCAATGCAATGTGTCCTTTGATCCTTTGGATGCCGTTTCCAATCGCATTAATTGTGAAACAAAGCAAGAGAGAGTCACTATCAACTTCAATCCTTTCTCCATTTATCAAGATGTTACCTACCTTTTGTCCCAGTTGAGGGGATGCGGTGTGTAGCACATGGACGTGCAATCCACATTGCAGGCTGAAACCTTTTATCATCATCTGGAAGTGTCTCAAGTCATCCTCCCATTCAGGAAGCAAGGTTATCACATCTGCTTAATGCAGCTTGCTAATGAGTCTTCCTCCGATCTCGATCCTGCATACTTCTTCATGATATCTACCTTCTCTGATTATTTGTGTAACATCCAGATTGAGTAAGGATGATGAGAGGCTCCAGCCTTTACACACACCTTGGTGATTATGAACTATGCAGCATTCTCTTGTTTGATTCACACAGTCACCTCATGATTCATGTGTACATTCAGTATGAGCACATGAAGCCTTCTGGAAATCCCATTCTTCTCAGGAGTATCTATGGTTTGTTATTATCTACATAGTTGAATGCCTTTGCATAGCAAATAAAACACAAGGAGACATCTTTATGATAGTTTCTTCTTTGCACCAAGATCCATCTGACATCAGCAATGATATCCCTTGGTCCACATCCTCTTCTGAATCTGGACTGACTAAACCTCTGGCAGTTAACAGTCAATGCACTGTCACAACTGTTGTTGGAAGGTATTCAGCAAAAGTTTACTTACTCGCCATATCAATAATGTTCTTCAATAATGTGTGCATTCTGTTGGGTCACCTTTCTGTGGAATGGGTACAAATATGAATCTCTTTACAGTCCTTTGGGCAAGTATGTGTCTTCCAAATTCCCTGACATAAACAAGTAAGTGCTTTCATGCTTCATCAGTTTGTTGGAACATTTCAATTCCTGGAGTTTTGGTTTTGGCTTAAGAGAACTACTGAAATAGCCATGGAGGAGGAGGTAACGCTGAATCCTTGGACTGAGTCTGACAAGAAGTTAGTTTAAAATGCAGAACATATCACATTGCTGAATTGATTCAAAGACAAGTGACTCAGTCTGAGTACGTTTGAGAATAGTTTGTATCCCTGCTCATTCTGTATACTGTATTTATACAAAATTGTATCAAACTAATTATATTATGTCAAATGAATTATTCTATCTGAACCTTCCTTTGAAGCATGCTCCTGACTCTACAGGGGTGACCAGCTCCACTACAATGGGACTTCAAAAATTTCATGGGAAAATGCATCTAAAAGGAATGGTTATGTGTTAGGCTGGATAGATGACAGAAACGAGCCCAGTGACACATATGTAAGAGAGAGTCTTATATCAAGAGTCATTATATAATAAGAAAACATCCCATCCCAGTCCAGATCAAGTTGATAGGTCTGATTCTAGTCCATGAATCCTTTTGTAGACTCACACATAGCCACATGCAATGACGCAGAATGCAGCAAGATCATAGGATGGTGGAAGCAGAGTGGAGTGGATCTAATGGTCACATTAGAGTGACCACATCACAGGGTATGCCCCGGTCTCAGGGTGCTTGCAGAGAATCATTTATCTCAATTGCACTTCCAAAAAAGGCCATCGAGGTGTAACTAGTTGACAAGTGAAATCACACCCATACCTTCATATAGGTACCATGTTGGCACCCTAAAACAACTATCACAGGACTTGTCCCACTAACTCTTTTAAGCTCTCTCTTCTATCCTGACTGGTTCTCTCCCCCATCATCCTTTCAGTCCCCCACCCCTCACCTATTTTTACTTAGTGATAATCAGCACAAAGAGCTACCTGTAAATCCAGGAACAACACTTTAGTAGTGCTTTTAATGTAGTCTCTTCTAGAGAGAGTCATTTGTCCAAGAAATTGAGAACTAAGACATGTTGAGGTGGTGGGGATGCAGATGGGGGACAAAGAGAGAAATTATTTATTAAAGACTTGTCTTAATTGATCATTTATCTTGTTAATTGGGTAAGAGCTCAACAACCCAATGCTACAGGGATAGCATTCCTACCAGTTTCAGGCCTGATGAGCACTGGGTCATCCATTGTCTGCTTAGTATCCCTGAGACTTGCAAACAAAGGTATCCCTGACAGTTTTATCCTGAGCAAAGTCTGTCTCCTTTGTGCTTCGCAGCCAGTAGATTCTTCCTCCCTGTATATTTTTTGCTCCTGAAAAGGTAGCTCACCTAACATAATCCCTTCTGTTCCAACGGTAGCAGATGGTGCTCAGAACAAAGTCCCATGGAATGGGGGAAATAGTCTGAAACTTTCAGGTGGGCCATAGGAGGCAGAGCTCAGTGGGAATGTGGAAGAATTGACAATGAATCCATACTGGCTGCCATGGCTTCTACTTTGCCAGGGGTAGACAGAGCTTCTTGACATCCAGCCTTGCTTTCAAGAGCAGTAAAGTGCCTTTTTGCATGTTATTTTGTTGACTCAAGGGCGACCAACACTCTACCCTAGGAGTCAAATCGCTGAATAAGTATCCGGATTCAATTTGTGTGCCAGTGATATTCTCTTCTAGGAACCAAGATGGCAGGTTCTTAATAAATAGTGATCATCAGCCGAGCTCTATCCTGCAGATGTGGCTGAAAGAATGGTCTATGGCACTAGGGGAAAAGATGCCATAATTCAACCCACTTGACAAAATACCCAGCAATTATTTTTGATTATACAATTTACCAAGAAAGGACTCTTCAGAAACTAGCCTGCAAGTTCCCCACGGGCAGTGGGTGCTCTCTGCTACTTTGTCTCCTTACAGCTGGCAACGCCATTTGAGACATGAGGGGTTTAATGAATATTTATGGTGGAAAATTCTAAATGAGTTGCCAAAAATCTCCCAGAGGGACTTTTCAATATATATTTTTTCTCCCATTCACTTGTGAATGTTCCAGCTTGAGGCAACAGGCAGTGTGGATCAGAGCCCCTTTGGAAGATGTTGATTTTCATGCATCAAGCAGAGGGTTTCTTAACAAGAGGTGAGTCTCTCCCTCAGGAGCTGCTCACCCCCTGGAGATAGGCAGGTGTGAGCACTGAAGTTGAAAGCAGCCGAATCCATCATTAGTGCTTCCCTTTCAGTCAGTTCAGAGACTCTGCCTTTCTCCTTGCATCCCGAGAGAGAAGAGCTGCTGGTGTTGGTTTGAAGAAAAGTCTCAGAGGCACCTGTTCTGGTGTTCTCTTTCTGCGTGATTCCTCTTCTCAATTTCCAACACGGTGCTGTTTCCTGACAACAGTGCACGTGGTCCGAGTGTGAAAACAAGCCCTTGGTAAAAGTAAAGTCAAAGAGATTGTTTTGAATCCAGAGACGGTCTGGACTGAGAAACCCTCTAAAGTCACGCAGTGAGGAGGCCGCTCTGCCAGACTAGGAAGAAGCTAGTATTGTTGCGTAGTTGAAGCAGGAACCGAAGCTAAGAATCAGACTCTTCTCTAGAAGACAATAAGGGCGGCAAGGGCGGTCTGCTCGAGGGCCAGGACAGAACAAGAATTGGTGAATAGGATATGATGAGGCTTCAAAAATTCCTATACAGTTAAATTAGGAGATAATTTGAAATGGTCTAAGGACTTTGGGGACCCTTTCCCTCTTGTATGTAGGATTGCAAGATGGAGGAACTCTACTTATTTGCAAATATAAGTCTCTTCTGAAAATTGCAGGATGGGTAATGGCATGACATATTTTTTCTGGGAGCTGCTTATTAAAATCACTTTCTCAAGCATGTTTTTTTTTTTCTGTGAAGTCAAATGTAAAGAAGACTTGTTAATACTGCTGTATGTTGACACCTGATATACTCTGTATTTCTTTAATATAAAGAGAAAGATACTCCATAAATGAGTTGTGACACCCCATGTCTGTCAAGCAACATAGAAAATATGTTTCCCTGAGGGAATGTGGTTAGAGGTTGGCACAAAAGTTAGAGAAGTCCCTGTTATAAAAAACAACTTTAAAATTCAACTTGCCTTTTAGGCTCATCTAGAGTACTCTCAGATTGCCCCGTTTATGCATTCGAAGTGCCTTACATTTTAGACTCTCAAATATCTTTCCCTCCTTTTTACCAAGGAGTTCTGTGGAATTATATGATTGCAAATATAAGTGCTTTCTTCTGCATGGACTCTTTCATTCAATTTACTTTAGGGATGGCCATTTAACTGAGTGAAAATTTTTAAGAAACTGGACATAATTTTTGGTCAGACACCATCTGTTGCCCTCACCATGTGCAGAGTCAGCACTCAGGCTTAAAGGAAAATGTTAGTATGGCAGAAGGCCATATTAGAGGAATGATGCAATTATCATGTAATTAGAAATTCTTTAGAATGAGGGCTCAAATTTATTCACAGAACAGATTCCATGAATGTGTATGTGACATGTCAGCTATTTGGATCAATGGTAACTTTTATGCATTTAATGGATCTAATTATAAGGATAATAACTGTAACTGTCATAAGTGATACTAGCAAAGGTTATCTAACTCAAGATTCTATATTCTTTGGAAACCAGCTAAAGGTATGAAAGAGGAGGTGCTTGGGTAGTGATGAATGTGGCAAATTTTTTAGATATTCTTTTTTTAACTTCATTGAGGTATGTACTTGAATGTAACTAGTCACATTAGCAATAGCCTACTCTCCATTATGAAATCTAGTGCAATTCTATTATCCAAATCTTAATAAAACTCTTAAGACAACTTAAGGAGTTTTTCCTAGTGAGTTGGACATGTCATCAGATACTTCTTCTATAGTGGTGGGTACATTTTGTTTCAAGCTGACAGCATAATAAATGAGACCCTTTTTTAAAGAAAAGTAGTCCATATCTGATTTTTTTTTTGAAGATTCCTGTTTGGTCAACCTTGTCTATTTATTGATGGTGTGTTTATTTTTCTTTCTAAAGGATTTTATATATTCAATCCAACAAAAACTTTTATGATAAGTTAGATAATTTAGGGTTTGCTTAAATTTCTGATAAACCCTAAATGTGTTCATGTGCATTGGCCAGTCATTCTCTAGCTGTGAAAACAAGGTGTGCCTAAGTTTAAGTGTGGTAACTACCCCATAAATATATATATATATATATATATATATATATATATATATATATATATATATGTAAAGGGTGAAAATCATGTTTTTTTTTTTTTGAGTATTGTTTGGGAATAGGAAAGTTTTATTTGTCTTATTGCACCATTTGTCAGTATGAGACATATGATAAGTAGACATTAGTCCAAACCCCGTCAAGCATCTTAGTTTGGGTCTAGGTATGGCGTTTGGGACTAAGTACTAAGAGGAAGTTACTATCCAGTTATCTCATTGTTCCTAGCCCCCAGTATCCACCACCCACTCAGTAGAAGGGCTTCTTTGGGTTTCTGAAGTATAAATATTTACAGAAGCAGATAGCTTCTTTATTCTCTAGTAGAGTGGCTGGTGGATTTGAACCACTGATCTCGTGATTTTCCAGTTCAATGTGTAGCTCACTCCACCACCAGGGTTCCTTAAATTATTGATAAGTTTCCAACATATTTGAGAATATATAAAATTGGATGACAAAGTTATTTTTCTTCAGGCATTTAGAGTGAGGAAATATAGTGAGATTAAGGATTATGGTGATTTATGTAGACCAGTTTAAATGCTCTTCAATGACAGGGATCAGATTAAGGCAAGTTACCTTGGGTGGGGTGGATGTGGATACCACAATTGAACATATAAAGCTTGTTTGACGATTATATAGTGACTGACAATGGCTCAAGAAAACTGGCTATCATTAGTTATTAGAATAGGTAGTGGGTCAGACATTTCATGAACAGTTTATGATGTTGGAGGATACATTCAGTATACAGTTAGGTTGGTAGCAGTCGTCTTGATGGGGATGCCCTGAATTATGTCAACAGCAAACTGAACAAAATATAGTTGCCTACATTCCAAACATTATCCCCTCCCCGCCGCCCCCCCCCGCACCATTTTTTAAATTAAGTGATTCAACTTCTCTCTCCTCAGGTCATTTAAGGAGTATAAGACTGAAGCAAGAAATATATCCAAATACTTTGGCATAATATATTTGCCATTGGGTCCTGCCCTCATCAGCTCATTGTTCTCCTCTAGGAGAGTAAATTTGATAGACTATTAGATTAAGACACAAACTGCTGTCTTTTCTATACTCCTTAGTCAAGTTTTTAGTTCCTTAAACAATCTACAAATTGTCCATTTCATGATGAGTAGGCCTTTTCTCTCTATGGTTGGTGTCACAGAAATTAAAGCAAGGAAAGTGAAAATGTGAGACAGGAATCTTTGGCATGATGGGCAAACACATTAAAGTCAACCCACCAGTAGTTTTCCATATGGTGATTACATCTCCTTCATTTAAATAAGCATCCCAATGAGCAGTATTAGAAAAAAAAAGCAGGCAACAATCACAATAATACTGTCTTGTTCTGTGATTCAAGCCATAAACTAGTAATTGTATCTTGCTTGCTCAAGTCTTTTCAGACTTGAATTTTTGCTTCTGGGATCAGATTTGAGGCTACCTACAGGTTTATTATTTATAATATTAACAGGTGTAGGAGGCTGATTATTTCCTTCTTTTTCATCTAAATGAACATTAGCAAAAGGAGTGGTTAGATGAGTTGGCAAGATTGTTTAATTTTTATTACAGAAAAAAGAAGAAAAAACATTTCTAGAAGGTCTTCCACTCTAGCAAGTTTCCTTGTGTGTGTACCAGAGGACATGGGAACCTCTTCTGCTTCCTCCATTTAACTGCCTGATTATGGTTAATTGTGAAGTTGTCACTTAATTTGTTTAAAAATAGTTACTGACCATACAGAAGTCAATTTATAGGCACCTGGATAACTGACTCAATTTCTTACATGTAAGAAAGTACAGGAAAAGTACTAATTTCCCAGGACTTTGATAGAAATAGGGACAGCATATAATCCCTGATAATAATAACTGGTGGGGTTAGAATTAAAATACCATGTACAAAAACAGAATTATATTGGAATTAGAAAAGGGTGTCTTTTGAAAATCTTACTGGGTAAAAAACATTGTTTAGTTAGATATAAACAATTGCATGATGACAAAGCTTCATAATTGACTAGATTTAGCAATCTGACTGGATTTATAAAGGTCCTGTATAATCTGATGTTATAAACTGCTAAATTAAGAATTTCACAAGAGGTCAATCGAACTGAAAAAATCTAAATTAAATTTGAGTTAGAAATTATTTATGCCACATCAAGAACTGAGTCATCAAGGAAAGTTCTCAAAACTATGTCTGCAATGTTCTTGATTAGTTTTCCTGTTGCAACAGCTACCTTTAGTCATGGAGGGTAGCCCCAGTTGACTAGATCCAATTGGACATTATAATGGTCCATAAGTCTTTGTTGTCCTTCATGCAAGGTGTTCTCAGAATGCCCAGTATGAAAAATGAAAAAAATAAGCTATAATTAGGAAATACAAGTCTATGAATCAATGAATTTTACCTGTGTTACTGAATTGTATTATCTTAAGCCAGCTGATCTCCCTTAATTTCTATCACCAAGTCCACATTTTCAAACTACTATTCCTTCCTTCCTGTTTCCAACGTCTGGATTCTGATTGCTAATAATTGTCAGTACTTTTAGATAGTGTATTTGATCAAATTCTGAATGGATTTGTTGGTAGAATTCTTCAATTTCTTCATCACCACTGGGGATAGCATTATAGAATTTTGCAAAAGCAATGAATTATTCATATCAAAGGCCTTTTTTCCAATGATAGCAAAGGTGACATTAAAGATGGTCTTCTCCACACGGAGGACACAGAAATCAAAATGATGACATCTGTAGGGTGACATGGTGGAGAAACTCAATGTCAGCGTCTCAAATCCAGACCAGGGGTAAACTGTTGAAGAGAACAATCATTGCTCAGATGTATGTTCAAAATCAAGTTGAAAAATATTAAATCAATCTAACAAGAGCCATAAGATGACTTTGAGTCTATCCCACCTGAATTTGAGAATATCCAAGAACAAATTTGAGCTGGGGGAGGAGATCAAGAAGATGCACCTGACCCAAGCCATAGTATTTTCAATTGCCTGCTATGCATGTGAAAGTCAGACTTCGCATAAAGAAGACTGTGTTAGCCTTGGTGGACTAGAGAAACAAATTCATGGAGACACTCATATGTGTATAAGAGCTTTGTATATGAGAACAGTTGAATATTGAAAAAATATCTCAGGCTAGTCTGGATCCAGTCTGCTTTGAGCCCATATGCCCAATATCAATCTATAAAAACTCTTTAGATTCATGAAATACAAACAGTGATGTCGAATGCAGGAAGATCACAGGTCAGTGGGTGGGAAGTCTTGTGGGTCCAGCGGCATAAGCACCTTAGTGCTGGCAGGGGTCTCTAGGTAAGCACTGGATTTCTAGCTGCAATATTCATAGTTAAAATTCGCCAGCTTACCTATGGAAGAATTAAGAGACAATTGGTTCTTCTAAAGATTTAGAACCTTGCAAACCCTTGGTAGGGTCTCTATGACGTGTTATCAACTTAATGGAAATGGATTTTGGGGTGGTCTTCTTTCCCTTCCTTTTACATGAAATACTGGCATACTTTTGCAGAGGTTTAGAGGTGTTCATGTGAATTTTAAAATAACATGACCAGAAAACTCATGACACCCATGGAGGGTGCAGACCAGAGAGTCTTAGGAATGGAAAATAGCTCATTAACAAAGGAAAGAGAAACAGGAGAAGTAAATAAAAGATTATGCATGCTTTCTGCGTGGTGAAGAGAAACATTTTCTTTTACCTGTTTGCCTCTCTTCATTGGGGTTCTCAAGGAACTCTAAAAATGCCCTGCCTTGCCTATTAAAGTCAATATTGAAATTTCTTTTTGGTAGAGTATCCATTCCAATTAAATTCATTGGTGTATCTTCACTAAGTATAAAGGCATTATTTCTTTATGGGGGCCAAAGGAAATAGAAACAGGTCCCAAATTAGCCAAAACTTATTATTGATGAGCTACTCCTATAACTTCTGTCCTCTGGGGCAGGAATTTTTGGTGCTGGTGACGAATATTGGAAATACCACAGACTGCCAAAAGAACAAATAAATTTTCTCAAGGAAGAAGTATAGTTAGAACGCTCCTTAGAGTCCAGAATGGTGACACTGCCTCATATACACAGCAGAAGTTATTCAGGAGAGAGCAGTGCCCAGAGAAGGACATCAGGCTTGGCAAAGTAGAAAGGCAACAAGAAAGAAAAAGAACAAAAGAATGCCAAGAAGACAGACTGACGCTATGACAGCAACAGTGACTCAAACACAATGATCATTGTGAAGATGACGCAGGACCCGGAAGTCTCCTCTTGCTGCACGTGGGGTCTCTGTGTGTAAGAATGAACTTGCTGGCATCTTTCTTAGCAACAACATGAAAGTGGAAATGAATTTGCTCTTTCCCTCCAGCTGATCCCATTTTACATAGTGAAGATACTCCAAATTTTTATCCTTAAGGGTACTTTAAGGGTAATAACTTTCGAAAATGAGACTCTTGATATAACTTTTCTGGATATTAAACTGAATTCAGTAAAGAATAAAGCCTAAACTTTTTGATTGCTTTTAAACTATATATGAACCTTCAAAGTATATTTTTCAGTTGTGACTTTTTGTTCATCTTATGGAATGTCCAAATTTAATGCATGATTTTCAGATTTGGTTTTTAATTAGTTATTGCCAACAGTTGTAAATATTTCAGTCTTTAAGTTGACTGTGCTGCTGTGTAAATATTAGTAAATACTGTAGCGAGAAGATTATTTAAATGTAAATGAACTATTTGATTATTTAAATTTTCAATGTAAGCAAGTGACTAAAGAATTCCGCCTATTATAGGCATTGGGTGCAAATGTTTGTTTTTATTTTCAAAGATACGGTGTATAAAAAGTATTGTTTATAGCAGGATGTGCATTAGGTTGCATCTTTTAGATATAGCTTCATCTAAGCATAATTTGGGTAGAAGTTCAAAGAGGAGAAGATTGATAATGACACTGCTGTTTCATGATATTAATGTTAGATTTGCTTTCATTCTTGTTGAGCTAGAAGCATTTTACAAATGCATAATATAACAAAAGCCTTGCTCTCATTTCCTTTTCTTCTTTAACCAACTTCTCCTGACTTCTCTGCATTTATCAATATTTAAAATATTATGAGTAGGGTTGTCCCTCAGTATCTGCATGACTTTGATTCCAGGGCCTCCAAAGATACCAAGATATTTAGAAGTTCAAGTTTCTTATATAAAATGTCAAAGTATTTGCATATAACCTATGCACATTCTCCTGTCTACTTAAATCCTCTCTAGATTATTTATAATGCTTAATATAATGTAAATGCTATGTAAATAGCATTTTTTTACTTCTGCATAGCATTTGAGAGATTGCTATAATCATGTAATTGCTTCTTCCTCGCTCAAAAAAATATTTTCAATCTGTGATTGGTTGCATCCATACATACAGAACTTATGAGCAAGGACCAGCTAAGGTATTAAATAGTGTCTTCTCAAGGAGTGTCCAAAATTTGAAGTCATAGTAAGCCCTTATTCCTATTATCTAACCAATGAAGCCTCAATTTCAACTGTTAGCCTGAAAATATTGGGGAGCCATTTAAGATTAGGAAAGTAGATGTGCAAGAAATATATCTGTTGATATTGTTCTTTTAAAATAAGTTAATTAAAAATAAGTTAATTTTAAAATATTGAACTCATGTTAAGGTAGAGGATATATATTATCATTTCATGTCCCAGAGTATAGGATTGCTATACTTACTCTCTATTTTATTTAAGAGGGATTTGGGATACTATGAAGTTCAGTAATCTCTCTGTGGCTAAGGGGAGTAGAGGGTGAAGATGGGATTCAAACCCAGGTTTGTCTGACTCTCCCCTGTCTCCCTGCTTCTTCAAAGCATCAAATTTATGAATGCATTGTTTTCATCTGTTTGCAGGTATATATACAGTGAGCATCTTTTGGCCCTTTTCTACCTTAGTACTGATAATATAATATCACAAACAGTTGACAAGGTCCAGAGACCACTTTACTCTGTGCTTAAATCACAGGAAAAGGGGCTCTTCTCCTAGACTCTTTCTAGAACCCATGGTCTGAGCAGGGAGAGCAAACTCTTTTCCTTCACCTCTTTTGCTATGGCCAGATCTTTCTTCAGTTTTACCCCAACAGCATGAACAAGCTCAAGGAGGATGGGGTGGCAGTGACTGTTGGAGGACTTAGGAAATCTTTGGAGGTACATTTTTTTCTTTAAACAAGTCCGGTGTATAAATTCTGCTGCCCTTCAGGCTGCTTTAGTTTCAGGAGATGGGAAAGGAGCTCTGCTGGGTTTGGAAAACTTTGAGAAGAAAAAGTTTAGAGCTTATGTGGATAAAAAGTAATTCATTTTTTATAAATTAATATAAGACTCATCCCAAGGAGTTTTAGATTAGAGATGTCTCAGATGCCCAACTTTTCAGAAATGCTATACCATATCAGTATCCTTGATAACCGTCATTGCTCCCCTTAATATATTGAATCTTGTCCTAGTGTTCTGAAAATGGTTGCAATGTCCCATAGCATTCAAAAACCACCGAGGTAATGGAAGCAGAGGAATGCCATATGTCAAGTGCAGACATGCCCCTGGAGGATCTGGTCAGCCACAAGGTTGCAGACTTTGGTGAATGAGGTCAAATGCATGATAAGCTGCAACATGAAGACCAAGAATCTGAGGTTAGGTGGGAATGAGCCAGATGCAGGATCCAGAGCAAGGGATGGAAATGTATGAAAGTGAAAGTAGGTCTTTCTTGATTAGTCAGGCCAGGAAAGATACTGGGATTTAGGCCAAGTCTTTAGCCAACATTAATTTGGGGTAGTAAATTGCCTAGACGATCAGGTTTTTGTTAGGAAGGGAATATCAGGATGGCTTTGCTGGAGGGCTGGAGTTTGCCTTCCACAGACCATCGCCCAAAGAAACATCACGTGTTGACTTGAGTCACACCTTTTTGTCAGTGGAGACACAAAATATATCCCACCTTATAGCCTGTCTCATTAGTACAGCAGATAACCCTCTTTAAAATGGGATTCTAATCATAGGTGTAGAGCTTAGTGTTTATAATACACACGTAGTGGAGAACTGTGACTCAAAGCTAAGTTCACTGCTATCAAGTGGGTTCTAACACATTGTGAACCGACAAGCAGAGTGATCTGTCCCTATGGATTTCAGAGGCTTTAAAATCTTTACAAGAGTACACACACACAGCTTCCTCTTTCTCCCACAGAGCAGTCTCAAAGACTACGACTAGAAAGGCCATACATCTCAGGGGGAGAGCATAAAAGTGAATGAAGGATAAGGTAGGTCTGTAATGGGTGTCTTAGACTAGGAGAAACCATGAAATGAAGGAAGAAAGGAGTTGTGGGAGGGTAAGGTAAAGTCTGACAGCTTGGAAGTGTAGAGGCAGTTCTCTCCTTCCCACTGCTTCCCTGGGGTCTTTGCGTCAAACATTCCACCCCTGTATCCTCCTTGCATCCATAACCTGTCCATAAGAGGTGCTCTACGTGTCCTTCGTTCAGGAGCACACAGGCTGCCTCTAACCTGGTCTCTGGGACTCCATTACAGACCACTCCCTCTTGAGAAAGTCATTCTTCATGGCATGTGCAACGGAATTTCACTCCTTCCTGTGACACTGACCTCCACACTTTATGCTCTGCAGAATGTATGCACACACATTAATGGGTAAAAAGGAATAACAACCATAAGAACTCTCAACCAGTGTTAGAGATGAACTGCACATCATAGAATTTTCCATATCTGTGATATTCCTAGACAGTCAGACTTTTATTTGCCTCTATTAGTCAAGGAAAATAATAAAATGAAAGAAAAATAAACAGTTATAAAGTAGCTTCAAAGACCAAGAAACAGTTCTCTGTGTTATAGATTGTATTGATGTTTGCTCTTATACTGATGAATGTAGACTTGTTTGTTAATAGTTTTCTTTTGACACTTATTGGGCATGAGACCATAACGGTGTAGAAAAAAAACAACCTCTAACCTATCACTTAAAAATAAATAAAACCTTTTATATTGTGCATTTGGTGAAAGCTTATACAGAAGACCGGTTTCACATTTTCTACTCACTTAAACATTTTGTATCATGTCAGTGATACAATTTGTATCATGTAGTGTGGCAGTCCCCACCTTACAGCTTCACTGACCTCACTTCCTCTGCTCCCCATGTCTATGCTGCCTTCTTTCTTAACCCTTACCAACGTGGTCCTGGAAGACATGCTGCCCCTTTGATCCTAAGTGATACGTTATTTTCATATGTACAAACCTCCCTAGTGATCTTGTTCTTCTAACAGATCCGGGAAGAGTCTGACTGATAATAGAAGTCTCTATCTCACCAGGAAACTTTGCCACGTTTATGATTTTAAATTTTATTCCATGTTTTTCTCCCATTCTGTCCAGAACCTTCTAATGTAAACCTTTTCAGAGCAGATGGTAGTGGTAGCCGGGTGCCATCTAGTTCAGAGTTACTCAAAGTGGACAATACTACTCCTGCAAGGAGTGGGATGATCTGAGGGGGTCGGGAGCTACACAATCAGATCGCTACACTTTACCATGGATTAAGTCCAAAACTTTGAAATGACAGGCGGGCACTCGATATTGCATATCTACCTCTATCTATGTATTCAGAACACAGTTGTTATTTACCACAATAGGATGTAGAACATTTTCTTTATGAATTATATTATTTCAATAGACTTTGGTATCACTTGAAAGTATAGTTCTTATCCCTCATTTCCTGCAATTTAGTTATTCATAAGAAGGTTTTCATAATTCTGATCCCTATATGTCCCATCGCATTTATGAATATAGTTGTAGTAAAGGTAAATACTCATATAAAGTGTCATCTGTAAAGCTTCTATAAAAGCACATGTATGTATTAATACTCCCTCTCCTATTAATATATATAATGCTTTTGTATACATATCCATAATTTCCTCCTATTAAAGCTAATCACCTCCATTATAAAAGTGCTAGAAAAGACATGGATGCACACAGAGAGATAGTAGGTATCAATGAATGTCAAGGAATTCCAAGGATTTCTGGCAGACATCAGAGAATAAGAAAGACACTAACAAAAGGAGTTTTTACTCACCTCATATGCATGTGAAAGTTGGACATTGAATAAGGAAGACAAAAGAAGAATCCATGCATTTGGATGATGTTACTGATGAAGAATATTCCAAGTACCATGAATTGCCAAAAGAACAGACAAGTATGTCTTGGATGAAGTACAACCAGAATGTTCCTTGGAGGCAAGGATGGCAAGACTTCGTCTCACTTACATACTCACGTATGACGTGATAGCAGACCCTGGAGAAGACAAAGTAGCAGCACAGCAAACATGAGAAAGACCTTCGGCCAGTTGGATTGGAATAGTGGCTGCATTGACAGACTTAAACATAAGGACCTTATTGAAGTTGGTGCAGAATCAGGCCATTGTTTCATTCTTTTGTTGAAAGGGTCCATTGCTGTGAGGCAAAACAAATTCAAGGGTATCTAACAACAACAAAAGGAACCTACATGCCCAACACTCCGACCTAAACTTTGAGCTCTAGGACTTTGAAAAAATCCATTTCTCTTCTTTAAAGTTACTCATTTGTGGTATGTGGTTCCAGCAGGACTAGTACACAAAAATGGTGCCCCAATGACTTTCTGGGAGAGCTTGTATAGCGGTTTTGTGCTTATGTTAATTTCATGATTAAGATGTAGGGGTGGGGTCTAGCTTGTTAATCTGGAGATAGCCATTGAGTAGCCAATGAGGCTTCCGTGTGGGCATGGCTTTCTCCTGATATGTCTGGGAATTCTCATGATATTTCCCGTGTGAAGATGAGAAGCTATCTCCCTGATTGTTGGGAGTTAGTCTCTGAGACGATTAATCACAGACAAGACAAAGATGGCAGTGTCTGAGGAGCTGGAGAAGCCACACAGATTAGCCCTGATGGAGCCAGACCTCTGACGCTGGAGAGGCCATGTGGAGACCCCTGCTAGCAATGAGTTGCTTCTGCTACACTGGATGCTGTTGATGAACCCTGAGCCCTGGAAGTGAGGAGCCATGGGGAGACCCCTGCCAGCAACGGATTCTGTACCCACTGACCTGTGACTCCATGAATCAGAAGGAGACATTATAGACTAGTATCAGACATATGGGCTAATATCAGACTTGTGACTTTGTACTGGACTGAGTTGGGATGCTTTCTCAATGTTCCATTCCTTTTGTAAATAAAACATTCCCCTATGTCCATATGTGTGTCTATGAAATTTGTTCCTCTAGTCTACCCGGACTAACACAGCTTGTTAAAATATATATTTTGATGAAGTGTGGGTGAGAACTGAGTGTCTATATCCCCCCACCACCACCACCAAAGTTGTTAGAAGTCATGAGGAATATACTATCAAATGTCAAGGTTCTATGTTTATGCCAGAGACCCCACACACCTGACCTAATACACTGACAGACACACTCTTCATGTGGGTCTAAAGATGTATCATCATTCCTGTTGCTTGTGCCTGTCTTAAAGAGCTGGCATGATGCCTTTTCTCAGCTGGAGACCAAACTGGATTGGCCAGGAGAGGCATGCCTAATAGTATCTCACACGCCTCTTGTGCTTTTGAGGACTCTGGCATGCTGCTTTCTCTCACCTCGCCCTACCCCACTGCCTGCTTGGAAGGAAGGACAGGAAAGTATGTTCATCATTCTCATATCTGACTGTTTCCACTGCTCAGGCTGGGTTTTAAATTCTTTGCAGCAGCGGAAAAATGGCACTGGGACATAATGTTTATGTCTGTGGACCTTAGAAAAGCTACCTGCAACCACAGATACTCAGAGAGATCCTCCAGGCAGCAAAGGAGAGGTGCTCCTTCTATTGCTGACCTTATTGCTGGCAAGTGGGACCAGTGACCCAGAGTGGCCCTTCCCCCTGGACTCAGCATGCCTCATTTTACTACAATTAATTCTATGTTCTGAACTGAACTGACAGTCGTTTTTTATTCTGTTTTACATATGCATCTCCAGGGAGCCCAGCTAAAAGCTCTAATTTTCTAGTTCAATTGTGGTGCTGTTCTTTGAGAGTCATTGACAGCAGGGATGCTAAAATGATGCCATTTCAGTAAATTATTGAGTTTTAGACAGGATCATATGCTTATATGAATTCAACAGAACTTATTGAAATATGGTGCTGATCTCCTTTATTTCTTGATCTAAATGGTCACAGAAAAAGCCAGGGTAGGAGATACCTGTTAAGGAAATTAGGAAGAGGAAAGTGTAAATGTGCATAGACGTATCAATAGTAGTTATCAGTATCTGTCCAATTTCAAGGAGCTTGATAGTAAGGATCAGTCCAAAGCTGATTCCCATGACGTCAAAAGATCAGGCATCTCCCAATTCTTCAACCTCCTTCTGCACAGCATTCTTTCCTTCACTTATAATCCGTTGTAACGACCACATAAAACTCATAGATCGTACTTCCAGTTATACGGTTTCCAAAGGAACAACTTAAGGATCAGGATCAGGAATCATGTAGACAAAGTGTTTTCTAGCTAAAGCAGGAAGGACCGCAAAGTTTTTGTCAGCCTGACAGGTTTTTTCTTTGCTTCCTGAATATATAGACGCCTCTTGGTCCTGCCATCTGTCACCATTTGCTCTGCTCCTGGGACCCATCCATGCCTTGCCTCTGGGTTCCTTCTGAGCCTTTTGCTGTTCAAGCCCTTGACCAGTCTTACAGCTCTTTTAAGAAGTTCCTTGTCTCCTCTCTCTCGTTTTCTTTCTGTTCTGCTTTCTTCCTGTTGTTTCCTCCCTTCTAGCCCCAATCCCTTTCTTTTTCCATTTCTTTTGCCTAACAAAACTCTGGGATCCTAGCTGCTTAAATATACAAGCTTCTTGCCAATTTCAAGATAGTATACTCCTACAAGGGCCAGGAAGGGACCAATAATGTTGGTACAGCACAGACTCTACATTTTCATAGTATATATGGCTAAGCCGTACCTCATTTCCTTTGCACAACCTATTGACCAATCCCTGTATAGTTTATACTAATCACTAAGTGAGCTCCAAACGAGAACCAGACAAAAAATCAAAACTAACTTTTTTACAGCTTACTCAGGCAACATAAATTAACCTGTAGCAAACTCTGAGGTAGAAAATTAGGATAAATGTAATTACTCGGGGTTTAGAGGAAAAGAAAACAAACCTCATCAAGCTCTTTTACTAAAGAAGTAAGGCAAAAAAAACACAAAACAAATTCATTTCACTACACACCTAATGATGCTGGGTTGATTCTGGTTCATCTCACCCTTCTAGGGCAGAGTGGAAATACTCCCTCAGCTCAGCACAGAGGTCTTGTATGCAGTCAATGTTGTCAGTGAGGCCCGAGGGATGCTGGGCTGCACCCTTAGATCCTTAAACTGGTGGCTCTTGAGGATATAAATTCAAAAGAATATAAATTCAAAGAGTTTGAGTCTCATTTAAATAATGTCATTCAGGATTCCTTATGGAAAAGTACTTTAATGACATGAAATCATTTAATCTCCTCCTTAAAATATAAATAAAGACTGAAGAGTGATAACTTTTGAAATCCATGGAGTTTCCAGACTGCATAGGAGTTCAGAGAAATGACAAGGCTGTGGAATATTTGAAGTCATCATGGAATAAGATTAAAAGTTTTATACTTCAGTCAAGACCCTGATCGCCTTCACTTTTAGTGTTGTGAGGGACAGAACATGGGCGTCTGTGCTGCCCACTAAGGGAATGAGTAAAGGACCCTGTAATAACTGACTTGATAAAAACCTTAACCTTGAATCAAGCCCTGGTGAGTACCCTGACATAGGTCTCTATTCAGAGATAATTCCAAAACATGTCAATTCAGAGGCTCAGCTAAGATAAACTTGGAAGAATCGATGCACGACACCCATGAATGAACTGAGCCACACATCAGAAAGTTTGCTCGAATATCTGCAAAGCAGAAAACTCCTCACCTTTGAAAGTATCATTGAAATATCAGAAACATTCCTCTGAACCAGAGGTTCTGAACCTATGGGTCGCAAACCCTGTGGGAGTTGAATGACCCTTTCACAGAGGTTGCCTTAGACCATAGAAACACACACACACATATATATTTCTCAATATATAATTACATAGTTTGTTGCATGATTAATCACTATGCTTTAATTGTGTTTGATTATGTTCAATTTGTAACAATGAAAATGCATCCTGCATATCAGATATTTACATTCTGATTCATAACAGTAGCAAAATCACAGCTATGGAATAGCAATGAAAATACATTTATGGTTGGAGTCACCACAACAAAAGGAACTGTACTAAAGGATCTCCGCATTAGGAAGGTTGAGAACCATTGCCCTAAACCCAGTCCCTTCTCCATACACACTTCCTCTCTGGAGCAAAGCATACCTTAGCTGTGCTTAAGATGTCCTTTTCTTCTTGTAAGAAGGACCCACTTCATTTCTCTCTTTCCTTTAAGTTATTTTATTGGGGGTTCTTATAGCTCTAAAAGCCTTCCACACACATTGATTGTTATCAAGCATACCTATACATCTGTTGCCATCAACATTTCCAAGATATTTTCCACTTAACCCCTTGGTATAAGCTCCTCTTTTTACCCCTCCCTTCCTCATCCTCCCACCCTTGTGAATCCTTGATAAATTATATATTGTTATCATTACAGTGTTTTATATTTTACACTATTCCTTTTCTCCCTTCTCTCATGTTTCCATTATTCATACTCTTGATTGTGTTTGTGTGTGTGCATGTGCTATATATCCAACTTTGTGATGGGTTCCTCTTATCTCTCCCTTCCCCCTCCCTCATCACCCCCTTACCCTAATGATATCGCTACACCCACTACTGTTCCTGAGGATTTATCTTTCCTGAATTCTATGTGTCTAGAGTGCTCTTATGTACCAGTGTGTGTTCTCTGACCTTTCCAGATTGGTAAGGTAGAACTGGGACATGCTAGTGGGGGAAGGAGTCAATTATTCAGGAACTAGAGAAATGATGTTTGATTCCTCAGTGCTATACTACACCTTGGTTGAATCATCTCTTCCTTTTTTGTTTTGTTTTTTTGGGGACATCACTGCTCTCCAATGATGGGAGTAGGAGGCCCAGCCCCACTGCTGGAATTGAACCTCCATCCCAGTGGGCCGCAGTCCCGCGCATAACCACTACCCACCGGGGCTCAGTGCATCTCTTCCTTTTAACCCTTCTGTCTACAGATGAGTTTGAGGTCTCAATTTTCATCTCCCCTCATTCACTTCAATATGATTTTCTGTTTGGGAGTCTTTTGATACCTGATTCTGTGATCTCCTGATACCTGATTCAATCCACACCTCATAATCACACAAGCTGCTGTGCTTCTTCCATGTGGGCTTATTTTCTCGCTCGTTGCCCGCTTACTTGATTCATGTTTTTAAGACCCCACATGCTATCTATGTTCATACCCAGGCAAGATCTTCTATCTTCACCATATTCGCTTGTGCACCCACTTTGTGTTCAGTGATCATGTCAGGAAGACGAGTCACAAAGAATACCAGGTTATCAGAACAAAGTGTTCTGATGTTAAGGGAGGTCTTGAATATAAGCCTGAAGATGGCTATCTCAATATGATATATGTATATATATATATATATATATATGTAAATACACACACACAGGCCTCTACCCCTTTTGTTATAAATCAGCATATTTACATATATATCTACCTACTACTATACCTTTATCAATAGATTTTGCTTACTGTTTCTTTCCTCTATTTCCTTTCGCTCGGCAGCAAGGGGCAGCAGTATCCCACATCATGCTTACCCTCCATTCCACTGTCAGTATTTCTTCTCAGATGCATTGTTCTTGATCAAAGCCCATCCAGAATTATATGCCCTCCTCACTATCAATTTTAGATCTTCTGTTGTTCCCTGAGTTTATTGGCTCTCCACTTTCCCTCCTCTTCCTCCTCTCCCATGTGCCCCAGGAGCTACCAGTCCCTTTGTTTACTCCTGGAAAATATTCATCCTGCCTATCTTAAGTAGATAGACATAGGGTGAAAGAAAAGAAAAAAACAAAATGAACAGAACAAGAAAACAACAACAAAAAACCCAGTCAATAATTCCAGGTCTGTCTGCTGATCCTGATGTGTGTTTTTCTGATAGAATCTGATGAGGTGCCAAGCCCTAATCCCCAAGTCAGAAGCCTATTTTCAGGTTGCTTGGTTGCTTTCCTTCCCTTGCTGCCCAGTTGCAGTCCCTTCACATTTCATCCCACTGCGCATGCGGTAAAATGGGCACACTTTCCACACAATGTCTCCTGTACTGTCCCCCATAGTGCTATGGGTCAGTGAGGGAAACTTCATGGCTTCTGATATGGTCAACCCTACAGTTCCGTGTATGCACTGGTGCTCTGAGCAGGGATGTCATCCTCATTCCTGGGGATTGGTGGGCCATGAAGAGGTTCTCTCTCTTTCTCTCTCTCCCTCCCTCCTTCCATCCCGCTCTCTCTTAGTTCACTCCTGTGTGGGCTGGACCGACCATTCTCTCTCCCAGGCTATATCTTCTGTGCTATCCACCACATTGCTTTCTTCTGGGGAGCCGATCAACATAGCTCAGCTGGGACCCAGCCCTGTCATCTTCTCTGTTAGTTCCCTGCTCCATGCCAGTGTATGGCCCCCATGGTTTGGTGCTCTGGGATGGAGCCTGGTCCCTCTTTCTACCTTTCCTGTGGAGGCATACGTCGTTTCTTTGAGCTACCTTTGGGGTTTGGATAGGTAGATACATTTATGTCAACTTGAAGATACATAAAATGCCAGAGTGGTAACCAACCTGTCAATCTGGTGGCAGCATCTGAAGGGTGTGACCTTTTCATAAGGATGACCTTGGGACTCCCCTCTTTTTCTCTGCCTGCACAATTCTGCTTATTTCCTGAGAGATTCCATAGTTCTGTCACATTCCCACCAATCTTGGATCCACATTATTTTGCAATTACCAACCTGTGATTTCCTTGTATTCTGCATGATTGCATATGATGGTGTGAGTCTCAAAAGCGACTTAAGGACTGGCATCAGACGTATGGCCTCAGGTTGAACTGAGTTGTTTTCTTTCTCTTGATACACAATCACTTCTTGATATAAAGTTCTTTCTTGCACCTATGCGTGTCAATGTGTTTGTTTCTCTAGTCAACCTCATCTAACAGTGTGTTTGTTTGTATACATATCTGTGTACACCTATATATTTTATTGGTTTCTCTAGATTTTTCTATACTGTAATGAACAGTTATTGCTTTTTAACTTTTGATATCCCCTACCTACCTGCCCCACAAAAACAAAACAAAGCAATACCACATAGTTTGAAAGTTTAAGCTAGCATTTCAGAAAGCACATGTTTTTAAAAGACATTTTAATGACTATGAAAAATTAAATAAATCCCCCAGACTACTGGACTCTCTTTGCTCCCCTCTGAGTTTATTATTTTTACTGTAAACACAGTCCTTTGAAATCTGTGTATTCTCCTGACCTTCTCATTATTGACCGATTAATCAGTCACTATTATTTTGGGGAAGCCTGGGTAATCCCATTCATTAGGCCTCAGGTTACGGCTAGCTGCAGGGCCCATTTGCCACTTTGCAGGAGAAGCACTTTGCAGGAAGCACTTCTGCTTCCAGAAGTTTGTGCAGTCTTAGAAAGCTCACAGAGCAATTCAACTGCATCCTCTATGGTTTCTGTGAGTGGGAGTTGAATCAATAGCAGCGGGCCCAGTATTGTTTTTAATTTTGCTGCTTTTCACAGAACTTCTTTAACGATAACAGTCAAACATATGTGGATAAAAGTGCCTGGATGGGGCCTAGAGAACTTTCAGGGAAGTGAAAGCCTAATAAAAGTGTCACAGAAACTAAGACTCAGACTGTAGCCAGGAGCAGGAGCCAGGTCTACATTAAAAATGTCCTCAGCTGGTAGGAAGAACCTCAGGGTTGTAATAGTTGGTTATCTGTGAGCCTGCAGTTCCAAGGGATGAATGAGACGGATAGAAATAATCACCAGAAATCCTGATTATGAAGGCAACTGCTTAAAATCTCAAGGCTCCTAGCAGAAAGGTCCTATGGACGAGGGCACTCAGATATTCCGTTCAGCTCGGAACCTTAGGGCTCTTATCTGGAACCAAACAAATATGAGTGCACAACAGGGAGAGGGAATTCCATAATGGGTCAGCTCGGACCCAGCAATGAGCCCAGGAATGTGAGGGCTCAAATCCAGAGATTTGACCCAGTGCTTTGCTTGAATCTCCTTTGAAGCCAATTCCGACTATAGGGACTCTGTAGGAGAGAGCAGTCCCCTATTGCCCCACTCCATCGAATTTACGCAACTACATCCTTCCACGACTGGGAAGCCCACGAAAATGCATGAACATTTTGGTCCCCATCTAGAAGAAAAGATGTTCTGAACCATGACTAGGAATCAGGTCTAAGGTACAGGGTTTCTTTAGGCTGCCAAAAGGCAGGGAGGACTTTTTGAAAACAGCCAGATTAGTGTCCTTGCTTGAGTACTTTCAGACACTTTAAAATAGTGAGCATGCACTAAGCTGTAGTCACTGTTTTAAGCATTATCTGTGTCAAGACTTAGCCTTGATGGCACCCTTAGGGCCATTTGTCCTGGGCCATTTCAGTTGATAAGAGTGGAAATCAGATTGGGGTCTCAGCAGTCTGTTCTGGTGCCTACGTACCTGGTCAATAGACCAAGTCCCAAAAATTACGTTACATTTCCAGTATTTCTTTTACCCCTCTGTCATTGGAATAGAATATTCATGAAAATGGTAAGCATAGGAAGTGGGGATAGTTATGCTACATTGTGAGGATCACAATCAATTTCGCAAATCAAAATGTGTCTGAATAGCAAACACTCACTCGACCCCCAATAACAAAGAAAAATCAAGATGCCATTAATTCTGCATTCCTTATATAGGTTCCATGGGGGGAAATGTATATAGCATTATATATATAGCATTATAGTTTTTGCTTCTAAAAGCTGATATTCTCTGACCTGTGATGCCCTTCCAGAAATTGAATCATTCCAACCTCCATTCTGTATCTTTTTTTTTTGCTTCCATCCTACAAGTATCCTTCTGATCGCATTACCAAACCTAAAATCTCAGTACCAGAGAGAGAGACAGAGAGAGAGAGAGAGAGAGAGAGAGAGATGCAAGTGCTCACTTCAGCAGGATATATGCTAAAATTAGAACAATACAGAGAGAGAGATGCAAATTCCCTGCAACCCTATAGGACTGGGTCATTCTGCTTCAGTGAGATTCAAATACTGCAACTTTTTACAGAAGTAGAAAGCTCATATTTTATCTCTAAGAGCTGCTGATAGTTTCCAATTGTGGACTTTCACATTGCAGCCCAAGGGATAGCCACTAAACCACCGAAGTTCCTTTCTGATCCTATTTAGTTCCATTCTAAACTTGCAGAATGATGATATAATATCTGTATTCTAAGAAAAATGATCAGAAAAGCTGGGTTATCTAGGGAAGAATGAAGCCTCAGGATTGGAGCAAAGCTTGAGCTCTTAAAAGTGATATACAGGTGACACAATCTTGCTTGCTGAAATTGAGAACTGGAAAGGTTTGAATCCCTTGCTGATGGAGGATTACAACTCTGTAAAGAATACCAAAATTATCACAACTGGACCAATAGGTAGCATCATGATAAACAGAAAAGATTAAAGCTGTCAAGGATTTTGACATGCTTGTGTCCACAATCAACTGTCAGGAAAGCCATCAATCTGCTGTACAAGACTTCTTTGAGGTATTGAAAAGCAAGGGTGGTACTTTGAACTTGACCTAAACCATGGTACTTCCAATAACCTCATATGCATATGAAAGTTGGACATTGAGTAAGGAAGACTGGGGAATTATTGACCCATTTGAATTATGGTGTTGGTGAAGAATATTGAAAATACCAGGGATTGCCAAAAGAACAAACAAGTATTTCTTGGAAGAAGTATGTCTGCAATACTTGGAAACAATTTGGGAGATGTTGTCAGGGGATACCAGCCCCTGGAAAAGAACATGAGATTTGATAAAGTAGTGGTTCAGCAAACGTGTGGAGAGGTTGGACTTCAAGAGGTTAGACTTACACACTAACTGCCTCAATGACTTCAAACAAAGGAACTATTGTGAAGATGGCACAGGACTAGGAAGTGTTTCCTTGTGTTGCACATAGGGTCTCTATGTGTTAAAAGAAATGTGAGAGTACCCAACAATAATACAATGGTCATCTAGGATGATATTTTCATCTCAGAATATTGATAATGTTTAGTATTTTCAAAATACTTTTTGACAAGAGGGCAAGCTATTTGTGTCAAATCAGGATGTGGGTGTCTTGGGGGAGGTCATTATTCTGCCATTCTATCCAGCACATACACTTTCTCTGCAGGCCTATCATCAGGGAGTGAGACAGTATGGAAACAGCCATAGTAATAGAAGTAGGTAGAGATATTGAAGCAGTCACTCTGGACTGCGAACTAGGGAGAGGAAGTTTCCCAGTCCAGTTCTTTCTTTTCTCTCAGTTTTCTCAAAATATAGAAGAAACCCCCTAGCTTCACATTGGACAACACTCTGCAGGATTTCCATGGGCTATGGATAACATGGGGCATGTGTGTCTGGGGGGCATCATCTCACCGTACTCATTCAGCCTATATACGCAGCCCATCATGTGAAGACGGGCATGACATAGGGGTGGGAGCAAGGCTTATCATAATGTGCCATGTGAACATGACACAACCATGGGTGATGGAGGTGAGGAAGATTTGAAGTATTTGCTGGTGAAGATCAAGGATCTCAGTTTTCAGTAGGGATTACAGCTCAGAGAAAATAAAAATCCTCACAGCTGGAACCATAGATAGCTCAATGGTAAGTGGAGTAAAGATTGAAGCTGTGAAGAATTCCATGCTGCTAGGTTCCACAGATGTGCTCATGGAAGTCACAGTGAAGACATCAGACGACACATTTCATTGGGTAAACCAGCTGTGTAGGAGAGGGTCCTCTAGAGAAAGAAAACCAGGGCACTGGTATTCTCTTTATATATTTATATATAGAGAAGGGTATATAATTTAAGAAAGAAACAATTAACTATCTATAAAACAGTACAAATTGCTTGGTGCAACTCACTAGTGTGAGACAGCTAGAAGACCGGCAGTCCTTCGAGTCTTGAAGGCTGTTGGGTAGTCAATCTTCTCTAGAGCAATTCAGGCTATCTGGTCACAGGCAGCAAACAGCAGAGCAGGTCACCAACAGTCATCCAGATGACAGAGTCCGACAGTCCCCAGCTCAAGAGATGTATATTCCAGGAGTGTGGCGAAGTAGGGCTTGAAGGCACCTCAACTCACAGCTCCACAGTCCACGATTAGGTGTCCCGTGGGTAGTGTTGCTTGGAGGTCGAGGCACAGGACGAACAAGGCAGCTGTCTGGTCCAAAGATCTGAAAGCAAGAGTGAGGGTGGGACTCACTGAGCCCTTCCTATCTCTGCCCTTCAATTCATCCCGTGTGTTCATTGGCCGTGCCGTCACAACAGACCCACCAATCTTCTGTGGCCATGTTGGCATAACAAACCTGCCCATCACACCAGCTGTACAAGACCTCTTCAAAATACAGGATGAAGTGGCAGATTGTGACTCTGAGCACTAAGGTGCACCTGACCAGTGCCATGGTATTTTCTGATTCATCACGTGCACTTGTGAGTAGGACATTGAATAATGATGACTGAAGAAGAGTCGTTGTAATTGAATTAAGGTGCCGATGAAAAAGCACTGAAAGCACCACTTCCTGCCAAAGTAAACAACAATCTTTCTTGGAGGTACACTTTAACAGCTTCTTAAATGTGAGGACGGTGACATCGGTCTCCTATATTTGGAGCATGTTGCCACAGAGTCAAGTTCCTAGTAAAACACATTCTTAGTAAAGTAAAATGTCATCAGAAAAAAGAATATACTCTATGCTATGTTTTAACACTGCAGTTGCAACAATAGATTCAATTATGGCAACCATGAGAGGGTACAGGGCCAGGCAGTGTTTCCTTCTGCTGTGGGGTGAGCTGTTGTACTTGACAGCACTAAACAGCCATTTGTGAAAAACAACAGGTAAATAGATTCCGAGGTATATCTTACACCTTGTAGTCCTTCAAATCATAACCATCAAAAATTGATTGATTAGTTCATCCTCAGTACATAGAAAGTGAAGCCATAATTAGCTGTCTATGCACTTGTTTCCTATTCTCGACAGTAAGCTTCTTGTGAGCAGAAGCAGTGATCGTACTTGAGAGCACTGGTATAACTTCATAACCCTAACCTCTCATTGAGGTGATAACTATTCCCATAAAAATTTAGTCTTCGGAACTCAGAGGGGTGACCAGATTTTAAGCGGGATACCATTGACTGAGGGAAGGGAGATTATTGATTAAAAATTTGGTCTAGCTGGAGCAACAGACATTTTCATAGAACACAAAAATAACATTAATTAAATATATTTATTTAATTTTAAAATGCCTCAGGACATGGGACAGATTGTTAAAAAGCCAGACATCTGGGCACCTTTCAAATTAATATTCACTAGGTGACCTGGTTTCACTCATTAAACTATGACTTACCAAAGATAAGATGTTATCTATGTAATTTTATGTATTTTATATATTTGCCTGTGGTACTTACTTATCTCATAATAATGTAGAGAAACCTACTGTGAATGATTTGATTTCAACTCACAGTGATCCAGTAAGTCAGAGTAGAATTGCTCAATAGAATTTCTGAGCTTATACTCTTTATAGAAACGGCCACTTCCATTTTCTCCGCCAGAGAGAATGGGTCGGTTTGGATTACTGACCTTTCTGGTCAGCAGCTGAACGTGTAACCCATCTTACCACTGGGGTTCTTGTGCTTATAAAAGTAGGTACTAACTAAGAAATGGCCTCCAGAGTAAAAGTTTTTACTTCTTTGGCTATTGAAATGTCCCTCGTCAAATGTGAGGGTGAGGAGCAAAGTTCCTCAATTTGACATTTGAAAATGTTTCTTCCATTTGTTTCAAGGGATGGGTAGATATAGGTGAATGGGTTAAATGGACCAGATTCTTATCCATGGAGTCTCAATTTGGTGGGAGAATTTGTTAGCATTTCCTGGCACTGAACTCTGAGGATTGCTTTTTTATACATTCTGATTCATTTTGACCCTATATAGGGTTCCCAAGGCTGTAAATCTTTATTTGAGCTGATAGTTTTATCTTTTCCCCTTGTATTGGTTGGTGGTTTTGAAATTCCATCGATGTGGTTTTCAATTCAATAATCACCTGGCAGTGCCACCATAAAACACACACACACACACACACACACACACACACACAAAGGCATGGACAGGCTTCTCCCCCCCCCTTTTTTTCAAGTGCAGAGCAGGGATTTACAATTTGAATCACAAAACTGCCTATATTTGTTATAGAACACAGTGTGCAGTTTGGCCAAAGGAAATATCACAACTTGATAGCAGGAGGGATTGGAATGCCACTTTCATGTTCTTCCTCTAAGTTGTTCAACAGTACAGAAGAGTCCAGAGACTGAATGGCTTCTTGGGCCTTACCAAAAAACTGTCCAGGTGTGTACAGTCAAAAGACTTTGAGCTGTTCATGCTGTTAACAATCTGGTTTCATATACCCAGATGATTAGCTGTCATAGACATCAGAAGAAACTCAATAAAATTCAAGCTTTAAACTTTGACAATAATTTGAGCTGAATAATAGTTAAATTTCAGAACTGAGTTGTCATGGTGAGAGCCACTGGAGAGAAATAATTATCCTATAACTCAATTATTGCCCTTCTGTACTCATAGCAATATAGTTATCCCTATTTCTACCTCACTTAGCTGAGATATTAAGTCATGACTAGAGATATTATTTGTATATTTGTTTATGTACATATTTGCATTCATAGCTAAATAACATCAATATTTGAGTAAATACACATTCAAGAAAGCTAATGGCAAAACAGTACAGGTAGCTTACTCAGCTATAAATTTGGAGGAAAAATAGTAAAGAACCATTGAAGAATTCTCAAGAGTTGGTCTAAGAGAGATATTAGCAATAATTCTTTTGCAGTTTAATGTACAGAGAAATCAAGCCACTTGTTTCCATTAATTTTGAGCACTAAAATTTTCATCTCTCTTCTCCTGGGTAATACTGTACATTTTCCCACCTACTGATCCATAAAAGCACCATGGTGTATTTTGCTAGCCAAAAGTGCATACTACATAATACTTTGCAATCAGATAAATATAAGTTTTCTCTATGTTGTTTCAAATGTCTATGCAATTACTAAAAGATGCTAAATAGCAAATATATATTCAAACTGGAGGAATTTAAGTACAACAAAGCAGTAAGAAATAAATCAAATAGTGCCTTATTTATTTTAAGTGCAGTTTAATAAAGTATTTGAAGGAAATTTCCAAGGTGATTTCAATTAAGATAAAGAATGACAATTCTCTCACCAAGACAGCGAATTTTTCAAGTCACGCCAATAAGTGAAGGGCAGAGGAAGGGAAATGAAGATAATTATAACTATTTTATTTGTGATGTCAATGAAGTGAAACAGAGGAAAAATAACTAACTCAGAAGAATCTCATTTCTTTGTAAGGCATCATGCTGACATCTCTCTCTCCCCTTATTGAGAGTAAAAGTAAGTGATATCAAGTGTGCTTTAAAAAAAAAATAGATCAACTCAGAAAACAAGGCAGTAGTGTCAACATTATGGCAAGAACTTCAAGAATTTATTCTAAACTTATAAATATGAGACCATTCCAAACATTTAGAAGAATCATGTAGCCCCTCTCTGGAAACAAAAATATGCTATGAAAAAAAAAATAAACCCTGACAGCAAACATCCACAGCCACAGTCTCAGATGAGTGAGAGCCAGAAGACAGTACAACATGACTCCCTCTCATCATGACTGATTTCCAGGTCTTTTGGAATGTACCAGTGGCAATGGAAACACTCAACATTTAGCTCTGTTATTGATATCCAAACTCTGCAAAGGGCTAGGCATATAGAAGTGTGTCTCTGGCATAGAGAGTATTTTAGTCTGCAGCCTATAGAGAACAACTAGTGATGTCCATATGCATATAAAAAAGCAAAACCAGTGATGATTATATATGTAAATATAGAAAGAAATTTATATCTATCAAGAAAATACATTGCACAATTATAGAGATAGGCAAGTCCAAGTCTGGGCAATTTCTAAATCCATGAGTCAGATGATAAGATAGAAGGTTCTTGTGACTTGCATAGCTGCCAGTGCTGGTGATCCCATGGTTGGCAGGAAGATCACAGTCTGATTATTACAGGGGCCAATGAATTCAAGGTCATCAGGTCAAGCTTCTGGCTGCAAAGGTAAATTAATCCAAACCTGGCAGGTCAGATAGCAAGTCACTGAAGACAGGAAAGTGGCAGACAAAGTGATGAACCAAATGTAGAATCCACATAATAAAATAAGCAAACAAGCTTTCTCAAAGCCTCCCATTTATATTGAAAGTAGGCCACACTCCTGTGACAATTGATTGTATCAGTCCTATGATCTGAGTCAGGATGTTATATTCAACCCTACTCACATTCCATTATGGTGGCTTACCACACATGAATTATGATTACATTGTATTAGATCAGACCACTGGATTGCTACATGTTATCTGACAAGCCACTGAGAATGCTGACCCAGGCAAGTTGACACAAAACCTTAAGCATCATGTACACCCTCCCATGATTTAGGAACACAGAACTTAGCACAGATTTAGAGTTCCTACAAGACCAGTTCATGGTGCAAAATCATTTATCTTGTATGTTAATTTGATTCTTTGTTTTGTTCTCGAGTTTAAGAATTTCCGTAGTGACAAAGATCTCTGAGCCAAGACTGGCTACTTCAGACATGGTTAGTCAACAACAATGAATACAATCTCTTTTTCTAAGAAAGAGAAAATAGAAAATGATAATAATAAAGCAAAGTCAATAAAAATTAAATTTAGAAGAATCACACTCATTGCCCTCAAGTTGTTTAAAATGGCCCCTGTAGATTTCTGAGATTATAGCTCTTTATGGGAGTAGAAAGTTCTACCTCTCTCCCTCAGAACAGTTTATTTTGAACTGTTAACCTTTCAGTTGTCAGCCCAACAAATAACCACGAAGTCAACAGGAGTCCTCATTATACCACATGGCAAATCAATATTATTTTTAAAGGATTTTTTATTTCCTAAAAAATCAAAACCAAAAAATTTTGGAAACAACTTGGTCCATTAAAATGAGAGAGTTCATGAAAATGGTAAAGTTAAAATCAGTATAGAAAAATCAGTCTATTTTTTAATATACAAAATGTTGGGTGATACAGTACATTAAACTACAAAGGAAGTCATCAGTTCCTAAAAGCAAACAATATGGAACCTGTGTCTTATGAGAAACTATGATACTCGACCAGGGAACAAAAGAGACTCTGACAATGACCAATAGTCCATTTTATGGAGCTGTATATTCTCTACAATCAATTATTTAATTCATCAGCTTTTAAAAGCTTTATTAAATTATTGTAAAGTTTATGCAGAAATATAAAAAAAGAAAGATCTTGTTTTAAAATGGCTGCATGAAAAATTACAAGGTAAGGGGAGGCAACTTAGCCTTGCCAGATACAAAAACAACTTTTTAATCTATAGTGGCTAAAACAGTTTGATTTTTTAACAAAAATGAACAGGCAGACAAATTAAATAAGATTCAAAGCTCTCAAATTTATCTAAGAACATATTTAAATTTAGACCACGTGTTGGGTTAGTTGATGAGAGAAACAAATCCAGAGAAACACTCATATGTGTATATTGCTCTTTATATCAAAGAGTAATTATATATTAAGAAAACATCCCAGTCAAGAACAAGTCCATAGGTCTGATATTAGCCCAAATATCTAATATGAGTTTATAAATAACTCCTCTTCAGGCTCATGCAATGCATGCAATGATGCTGAAAGCAGGAAGATTATAGGCCAGAGGGTAAAAAGCTTTGTGGATCCAGTGGTGGTAGAAGCATCACAGCACACCATGCTCCTCCAGCTCTCTGAGTATGTCTCCTCAACAGAAAGGTGAAGCAGAGAGACAGTTTCCTCATGGAAGGCCACATCCACAAGGAAACATTAAATTGACATGAAACTATAGAACTACAACAGGCCATGCCTTGTCAACCTGACAATTTTACAATCAGTCATACAAAGTTTTTAAAACAATGAAAATAGTAAAATTATATTTGTACCTAGCAGAATAAAAGTAAAATGCATACAATTAAAATGTGACTGCCTCATTTAAATACAATATTCTATAAGTGAATCAAACAAAAATATTCTATGCCTAAAAATTACAGTAAACACCTAGACCATATTCCTTTTATGAATACATTCCCCCATCTATGGAAGTTCATAAGCCAGACACTTCAGGTCTTTTTTACCTTCCCCCTGCCCCTATTTTGTGCATCTAATTTCTGTACTGCTCACTTAT
The DNA here is from genome assembly GCA_004026705.1 of Nesogale talazaci. NCBI lineage: Eukaryota > Metazoa > Chordata > Mammalia > Afrosoricida > Tenrecidae > Nesogale > Nesogale talazaci. Next base: position 76,156 of record PVJH01004058.1, read on the forward strand.
ATTAACCCAGTGCTCTGAGCAGACAAGCATGTCCTTTGATGTGAAGAATCTTGACCCCAGTTGGAACCTTGTGAGTTCATTTCCATGAGCAAAGTCAACTCAGGACAGCCCATCCATAAAGTCAGCAACCATAGGTACCAATTTACAGACTCAACTATCCTATCTTAATCTAGTCAGGTTCTGGTCAACTCAATGTGGGCCGGCTCATTTAGCCTCACCAGGGTGCCCATCGGCTGCCTTGTTTTTTGACTATGTGTGCCATCATAAATTCTCAACAATCCTAGCCTCCTTGGCCTACAACATGGACTTCAGACCAGCCCACCTGCTTTTTTTTTTCTCATTAATCCCTGTGAATCAGATTTAGTGACCAGATTCAACCTATTTCTTTATTGCTACATTTTTCTTATTTCCACTCAACAAATGGATCCACGTAGTGATTTAACAAGCATTTCAGACTGCCCTTAGGCTCCTTTTAGCATTCAGTCCTAGAGTGGACAGTTTCTTCCTGACTCAAAATTTTTCCAGCTTCAGGCAGAAACCACTAGTTCAAAATTCAAAGACATATTCTTCAGTCTGTCAACAGCACCTTAGGCAAGTCTCCTCAAATTCAAATGTCCTGAGCATTCAAGACAGTGGATAGGGCTTATCTTTTCAGAGCCTACTTTGCAAGTGTGTCCTACACCCATTTAAAGATACAATTTAATAGCAATCTAAGACAAACTCTATTTTTACTTCCCCAAAATCATGTCTTTCATTACTTACACATTGTATAAATAATAAAAGGCAGAAAAAATCAGTATGAACCTACAACAGCCAGATCCTAAACTCAATTCTTTAATGTCAAATTCAATCATTATCTAAACATTCATAAGCAATATGGTTTTACACTTCTGACTGAGTCAAACCAAGGTGCAGCCTTCTGTCAGCCATTTTGACCTGTTAGCCATTTTGACTTAAGTAATGTAGTCTCACAGGAAACGTTTGAGGAGTGATTTTACCTTCTTAGCTCTAAATTTACTTTTATCACATTCAATTTTTCTATTTCAGATAGCATTATCCAAAGAAAGCTTCCATGAATCAAAGCTTTCACTTTTCACCTCCTTTCCAGAAAATAATCTAGTGCACAATATCACTTTATTTGACCTCTGTCCAGCCAACCTTCCCACCCCCCATCCCACCCCCCAAAACTCTACCAGAAAACAAGTCAAACAAGCACTCACTCTCCATCTTCATGATTTGTTTCTCTAATACCCCATTCCTGGTACCAATTGTGTTAAACTGAATTAGGCTAGAGTGTATATATATATATATATATATATATATATATATATATATACACACACACACACAAATATATATAATACATTTACACAGCAAAAAGGAATGTAGCAGCTAATTAGTGTACATAAGAAAAGCAGAGGGCTTATTTCAACTCACTTTCATGGAACAATCCAATATTAAGGTCCTTCCACTCAAGCAGGCTGCCAGCCTAAGGTCAGACAGTGGATCTGCCCTCAGGCATGACAGGTATAGTTGCCTACAGCAGCAGATTGTTGTGTGGGGCACTAAGAGTCAGTAGCATAGAATATAGAAGGGGTCAGGAAGGGTAGCCACATGCCTGCATTAAGACAAACCACCTGAAGCATGGGGAAGTAGGTCTCAAAGGATTCTCAAGTTCTAGGGATATACTGCAAGGCAACAAGATCCATAGTTTGGCTCACCCCACAGTGAGTGCAGGGCATGACTGACGCTCAAGCAGCAGCAAGCTGATCTGATTACCAAGAAGAAAGAGTGACAGGATACCAGCCCCAGAAAGTGTTTATCTTGGTCACCCTCCAATCAAGCTGTGACTAGATTAAACTCTGCCCACATGTTCCTATGGAGGCCTATTTGGGCACAATAAGGGTACCTATCACAGACCATAAAAAGAGACACGTCAAATGATCAAGGAGTAGATGCACAAAATAGAGTCTTGACAATGAAACACATTCTCCTTGGTGGAAGAATGGTCGATAACGTGGCTTCCAAACTTTTTTTGTTTGTGCACAAATGTGAACCAAAAAGTGACAGCCAGGGTGACACAACAAAGATCAATATGAACAAAATGTTTATAATTTCTCTGTACTCATCCTCAAAAAAGCCCCAATAAGATACCCCCTACTAACAGGAAAGAAAACTCTTCCTTCTAGAATTCTCCCGACTTCGGGGAAGATGGTGCTGAGTTAGCTACCCCTCCCCTCTCCTGGCTCACCAAACAAGACCTTGACTCTCCATTTTCTCCAAACTCTGCCAGCCCAATTAGCAAGAAATGTGCACTATCTTGTAAGACCTTGAATTACTATCTGCAGCTGTGCTATTCCCCCCAACATGGTTACCCTGACAACCTGATAAAAACGTAACTGGTAGTAGGAGATCCAGAGATGGCCAGAGATGCATGCAGGAGCAGGCCCTGATCAGTGCTGAGCGCTGGCCTTCCCTTGGCTATGGACAATAAGCTAAATCAGTTTCCAGGGACATCCTCAGCTGATGAAGCCAATTATTCTCCCTCACATGCCCTCCTCACCCCAAACATCAGAAATACAGCCTGTGTGACTCCCGCCAAAACACACACACAAAAGCAGGAATTATGTACAAATTGTTCATAAATTCTCTGTACTGATCCTCAAAACAACCAATAAAATATCAGTTACCCAGAAGGAAAAAGAAAAGTATTCCTTCTAGAGTTCCAGTTCATACATACACTACTACGAGTGCATGTATGCAAGCACAATGTGCTTGAACATGTGTGTAACCAGTGGAGAACTGCCAGCAATATAATAATGTTCTCACAGCTATATATGTAAGTAAATCATTTCTAATGGTGTTTTTTTTTTTTTTGCATCACTGCCCTCTGGTGGTCGTGGGAGCTACCCAGACCTGCTCTTGAGAGCCACCGCTGCTTATGGTGGGTGGTTTTAAAAGTCCACTCAAAGCAGCTGTTTCTAAATCGATCTGCTTACTTACCCTTAACTCACTGCCATTGAGTCCGGTAAAAGCATTCCTGGTTCCTGTGCCTTTCTGATCCTGTAACTCTTGATGACACTCTGCAGAGTAGCTGATCATTTCAAACTACAGACTTTGAGGTTCCCAGCCCAATGCATAACCACTATGCCACCAGCGCTCCTTCTAGCTCAATTAAATTCAAGGCAGAGAGATCAGCTTAGGTCCTGGAGACTGTGGCAGGGGAGTGTTTTGAGTAATTTAAGGGATTTTTCACCAAGGACACAGTACACTCATGAGGACTTATTAAGAAGAAGGTTTTTTTTGTTTTAATTATTTTATTGGAGTATACTTCCCATATGCAATAGAATCTTTCACTCGTACTTCAGAAAATTTTTTCTCCTCCTCATTGTTGTTAGCTCCCTTCCTCCATCATACCTTGCCATGCCTCTAGGTAATTATCCAGCTAGTAACTTGTCTCTATAGATCTCATATTTCATAAACAGACAATCATACAAAACACACACACACGCAAAACAAACAACAGCTACTGGACAAAACATAGGAAAACATCAGTCAAAATGAAAGGAGAAAATGTTGAAACCCAGAACAACATGAAGATGGATCCAAAGGGAGATCAAATCGTACGGCATTATATTTTAACCTAGGCCCATCTACCATACTGGACTTTATGGTGCCCAATGTCTGAAAGCAAGACAATTGAAATCTCTTGACTGTGGTCAGAGGGGATTCGTCACCAGCTTAGGGCATGCAAATGCATTTAGGAAGAACTTCAAGAAAATGGAAAAATGTATTAGAAATAAAAGTGATTGAATTCCTGACCCCCAAACCACGCCTCTCCACCATCATGACAACAACATTCCTGCTCATCCCTTAAGGTCATCAAGGACTCTCCTAGAATTTCATTGAACAGCCTTACATCATTATAAGCCTTCAGCCTTGGTCTTGCTCCTTCATGCTTTGTTTTGTTTTCCAAACAAAGAACATTTAGCATGAACGCAGGTTGAGCCCCCAAGTAACCACCAGACTGCCATTTTATGATGGTAGTATAAATTAGAGTGTAAGTAATTCTCTGGGAAAGATCAGAGAGATTGAATCACCATCTTAAGAAGTGCATAGAGATACATGGAGAATATGTTGAGAAAGAATAGCTTCACATCTTCATACTTTTTTATAATCATGGTTTCTATGATTCTGTAACAATTATTTTTTACTTACTATACTATATTTAGATTAAAGCAATTGCTTGCCTTTGACTTGCAATTCTATCTTTGGTTGTTTGGAAATGAAACTTAATTCTTTTTACTTTCAGACCAGTGGATTTTTCCAGAAATAACTATTCTAAAATGACCTGTTCACTTAATTCTAAATGACTCCCAAATACACTTTGGACAAAATCTACCTTCCATCGCCTAATGTTCTTGCTGTGACTTCAGCAGACCAGATGGTATCAGATACAATTAAACAGTAAAAATAAAAGCTATTCTAACACTCTTTTATTTTATGATTGGGAATTAAACTTTTTAGGGCCCAAACTTTGGGATGATGCTGAAGAATAGAAAGGGATTCCTCATGCAGTTTCTTTATAGAGAGAATATCCCTTCCTGAACCTTCTAACTGCCCTCTTCCCTACCTCCATCCCACCAACAAAGTGCAGCTTGCATGAATAATTTCAGGAATTACATAATATTTTTTCATATCTCAATGTTCCCCTTTTTTTAATACCTTGTGAGAGGATAACTTTTTAAAAAAAATCTGACCATATGTTGGGACTTGAAATCTGGTTTCAGTAAGAAAGTAAGCTTATTGGCGATTATAATGATGAAACAGGTCAATTTCTGTGCCAGGTTGTGGGTAAATTGAAAGTACATGCAATAACCTAGACACAATTATTCCTCATGTAGCCTTTTTAATAGCGTCCACGTTTCATGCTCAAATAAGCAGATCAATAACAGCTCCAGGAGCAAATCTCATCTATGTTAGGGTGTCCTGCCTGACTCTCAGGGACACATTAAAATGAAAAAGATATCTTAAAATGCTCTCCCTCCTTTCAACTCCTGTGAGCAGGTACTGAAGAGGGGAGTGATGTAGGGGGAGTGGAGATTTACAAAGACAACTGTGACCCTCAAGGGATAAAAACAAACCACTTGGAAACAGTGAAATGTTTCATAAAGAAGGATTAGACTGAGCTTTTTTGCAGTCTCTCTATCATCTTGATTGTGGTGGGGTGAGTAGCCTGCTCACTGAGTGGACTATCTGTGATAGTCCTGAGTCATGCTTGTACCTGAATCATACTTGTCTCTTTCCTTCTCTTCTCTGAATCCATTCTGCATGAGTCATACCGTGAGGTGTATTGCCCTTGACACCTTGGCTGCCCAGAGCTCGGTGGTACAGCCTCCACTGCAGGAATTGAAGGGGGGAGTGGTTCACGTCATATATCTTGGATTGTCCCTCAGGCATTTAGTGATGCAAAATCTAGTCTTGGAGGTGTAGTTAGTAGAGGCCCACTTTTCTGTATGGCTGTATGCATCTGTTAAAGCTAAGTCACATTTCTCCCCGTTTACCTAGATTTCACTCTGTAGAATTTGTATTTCATGCCTTTATCTTAGTTCTTCACACCAATGAGAGGATCAACCTCTATTCCAGGACCTATCCCTGCATTTATGAATCCAATTTAGCAAGGTGCTCAGAAAAAAACAAACAAGGGCCCTCTAAGCAATGACTCTGAAAGAGAGGAAGAGCCACTTCTCAAGATTTTTTATTGAAATCCTTTGTCATGCTGCCCCAAAGCTCTTCCCACTAATTTTATTTTAGTATTCTATCTTCTCACTCTCACTTTAAAATAATGGCTAGGGTAGTCATGTGCTTATGTTAATTTTATAAATGAAATATAGGGGTGGAGTCTGGCCTGTTAATCAGGAGAAAGCCATTGAGTAGCTGATGAGGCCTCTGTGTGGGCATGGCTTTCACCTGAGACTCCTGGGAAATCCCGTGGTATTTCCCTCGTGAAGATGAGAAGCTATCTTCCCCAGTTGTTGGGAGTTAGTTTCAGAGATGATTAACCACAGGCAACACAAGATGCAGCCTCCGAGAAGCTGGAGGAGCCAGCGGAGAGACCACACAGCTTTGCCCTGATGAAGACAGACCTCTGAAGCTGGAGTGGCATGCTGTTGATGAACCTGAACCCTGGAAGCGAGGAGCCACGGGGAGACCCCTGCCAGCCCCAGAATTCTGCACCCACTGACCTGTGACTTCCTGAGTCGGAAGCAGACTTTATAGACTGACTTCGGGCATATGGGTTATTATTGGACTTATGACTTTGCACTGGACTGGATTGGGATGCCTTCTTAGTGTCACATTTCTTTTGTATATAAACCCTTTCCTTATACCTATATCCGTGTCTCCGAAATTTGTTCCTCTAATCTACCCAGACTAACTCAGTGGCCATGAGGTGCAGAGTCAGGCTTTGGACCCTCAGAATAGGAGATATGTGTAGAGGTCAAGGACTTCCATCCTTTACACTGAAAGAAAAGCACCTCCTTCAGGACGACCAAAGCAAACCAAACTCACTACTGTTGCAACAACTGTAACCCTTGGCAACCTCTTTTATACAAATTGACATGATGTAAATGACCTTGATTTGGTTTGTTCCTGCCTACGTCTACATCTATCTATTCAGATACGCTTTTTCTTTTCAGAATAGGTGATGAACATTCTTGATCCCTGTGAAAATCTGCTCTTCTTAGGCTTCAGATCCAGATCCACTTCCTTATGACCATTATCCTAAAGGGAAAGTGAGAAGTTAGAAGGGTATCGAACGAGCCTGATCTGCTTGCAGAGCCAAACTCCTGGTCCAATTCAATCCTAATTGTGCTTCATGGCTATTCTTTATCAAGGACTGGCACAGCCTCTTTCTCTTCTCTCCAGTTGTAGCTCAGCCAGGATCTCATTTCCTACATAGCTGATCATCCTCTGGGATACTGAGCATCCAATCACACAGGTCAGTTTGGCCACTCCATTCATTCTGCTCTCAGTCTTTCAAATCAGCAAATTTCCATTTTCTGTCCCCAGCCAGATGTGAGGATTCTAAGAAAGATTTGTGGAGTGTGATCAGACTTTAAGACAGAGTTAGAGTTTATAGAGCTGTCACCTATAGAGGAAAAAAGGACTTTCCTTTAGAGGACTCTCAATTTACGTATAAATCATTAGATCACAGTCATTGCATCATTCTGAATATTTATCACAAAAAAACAGGGCAAAGGTTTGGACTATTCTCTTATGCTGAGTCTCTAGGGAAGCATAACCATTGAAGCTTACATATGCATACATAGAGAGAGATTTAAATCAGGATGGCTCACACATTCGTAGACCTGAACAAGTTTCAGATCTGTGGGTCAGATATCAAGCCAGACTCTAGTTCTCATTTGGGAGTGAAATGATCCATTCACATGAATCACCCACCTACGTAGTAAAGTTACAGTATGGAAGTTGTAAAGAAAATAATTTTATGGTTGGGGGGGTCACCACAACAGCAGGAACTATATTAAAGGGTTATGTATTAGGAAGGTTAAGAACCACAGGGTTAGAGGTTTCTTCTGACTCATACAACTGCAGAGGCTGATCATCCCAAGGCTAATAGGTCAGATGGTAAGTTTATGGATGAAGAGGTGAATTAATTCAAGGTTGGCAAGTAAAATGACAGATTGTCAACAGCTCCTATAATCAACAGACAGTATAACGGGATGATGGCTCAAATATAAAGACCCTTTAAATCATTTTTATTGGGGGCTAGTACAACTTTTATCACAATCCACCCATATATTCATTGTCTCAATCACATTTGTACATATGTTGCTTTCATTGTTTTCAAAGCCTTTTCTTTCTACCTGAACCCTTAGTATCAGCTCCCCATTTCCCCTCCCTCCCCTCCCATAAACCCTTTTAATGTATAAATTATCAATATTTGTTCATGTATTACACTGTCACGTCTCCCTTTACCCCCAGTCTGTTGTACATTATGTCAGAGAGGGTTTTCTAAAGAAATAGAACCAGGACACTAGTAATTCTCTTTATATATTTATATAAAAAGAAGAGTATATAAGATAAGAAACAGTTAAGTAATCTGTAAAGCAGTACAAATTGCTCAGTGCAACTCATTTGCATGAGACAGAAGACTGGCAGTCCTTCAAGTCTTGAGGGCCGCTGAGCAGTCCTCTGTAGAGCAATTCAGGCTCTCTGGCTACAAGCAGTGAACAGCAGAGCAGGTCACCAACAGTCAGCCAGAAGACAGAGTCTAACAGTCCCCAGCTCAAGAGATGTATATTCCAGGAGCGTGGTGAAGTAGGGCTTGAAGGAACCTCAACTCACAGCTCCACAGTCCACGATTAGGTGTCCCGTGGGTAGTGTTGCTTGGAGGTCGAGGCACAGGATGAACAAAGCAGCTTTCTGGTCAAAAGATGCGAAAGGAAGAGAGAGAGGGCGGGATTCGCTGAGCCCTTCCTATCTCTGCCCTTCAATTCATCCCATGTATTCATTGGTCATGCTTTCACAACAGACCCACCAATCTTCTGTGGCCATGTTGGCATAACAAACCTGCCCATCACACACATCTCCTTGGGAGGGGGTTATAGGTAGGTCATTGTGATCAGTTCCCCCTTTTTCCCCCACTTCTTCTCCCTCTCCTCCAGGTATGGATACTCTCTATATTGGACCCAAGGAGTTTATCTGTCCTATATTCCTTGTGTTTCCAGCTCTTATTTGGACCCATGTACATGCTCTGGTCTAGCCAGATTTGTATGGTTGAATTAGGGTCATGGTAGGGGGGCCGGGGGAAAGAAGCATTTAAGAACTAGAGGAAAGCTGTATGTATCATTGGTGCTATACTGCACCCTGAATGGTTCGTCTTCTTCCCACAACCCCTCTGTAAGGGGGTGTCCAATTGCTTACAGATTGAATTTGGGCCTCCACTCCATTCCCCAACCCGCCCCCCCCATTCACATTATGATTTTTGTCTCTGGGTCTTAGATGTCTGATACCTGATTCCATCAACACATCATCACACAGGCTTCCATGTGGGCTTTGTTTTTTCTCAGTTAGATGTCCACTTGTTTATCTTCAAACTTTTAAAGCCCCATATGTTATATCTTTTGATAGCCAGGCACCATCAACTTTCTTTACCACATTTGCTTATGCACCCTACATTGTCTTCAGTGATCGTGATTATTAGAAAATAAAAAGTGTTCTTGTGTTGAGGAAGTATTTGAGTAGAGGCCCAATGTCCATATTCTTCCTTAATGCTAAACTTAAAAAATATATTTACACAGATCTATTTCAATATATAAATATAAATATCATATATATAATAATATAGAAATATATTTAGAGATACGCGTGCCTGTACTTAGATCTCTATGAATGCCCTTTGCCTCCTACTTCTTTCCTCTATTTCCTTTTACTTCCCTCTTGTGCCACTATCATGTTTATATTTCATTTGGGTTTCAATAATTCCTCTTGGTTACATTGCGCTTGAACAAGCTCTACCATAACTGCTACACCCTTCTTGCCATCAATTTCAGGTTACTTGTTGTTCCCTTGTCCTTGGTTTTGTTAACACCTACTTCCTTTCCCCAACCTCCCCCTCTCCCATGTCTGCCAGGAACTGTCATCCTGTTGTTCTCTCGTCCAGCTTGCTTCCCCCATCTATCCCATCCAGACAGACATACAGAGACAACAATATGCACAAGCACAAGATTGTGCACAACATAACAACAAAAGAAAAGAAAATAATAGCTACAAGACCAATGAAAAAGGCAATGACAAAAAAAAAAGAAGAAAAGAAAGCCTGTGAATAGTTCAATGTCTCTTTGTTGTCCTTTCTGAGTGTTTTCCAGTTGAGTCTGATATGGTACCACACCCTGAACCCACAGTCTAATTTTGGTGTTGCCTGTGGACTTCATTTCTGTGCTCCCCTTGCTGCTCCGTTTCATGTCCCCAGTGTCTCACCTCGGTGTGGTGGGGCCAGGGCAGACACAATTCCCTCCTTGTATCTCCAGTGTTTTCCTCCATGTTTCTATGGGTCATTGAAGAATGCCATGTCTTATGATGGGCAGGCCCTATGGTCCTCTCTGTGCATTGGATGGTCTGAGCAAAAACATTGTCTTTAGGGCTTGGAAAGCCACAATGTGCTTCACCCTTTTTTCCTTCCCCCTTGTTTGCTTCTGTATGCTCTGATTCCTCTCCTTGAGCTGTAGCTACAGTGCTGTCATCTGAACTCAATTCTTCTGTGGGGAGGAGAGCTTGTCCACTTAGTTGGTAATAGGCCTGGCCCCTCAGGCCTCTCTATTGGTTCCCTGGTTCATGCCAGTTTGTTGCATTCTTATCTTGGAGCACCAGGTTGAAGTCTGATCCCTCTTTCCCTGTGGAGATATAGACAACACCCTCCCCTTGGTTGGGTTAGTGGCTTATTCCCACTGCTGCCCATGTTTCTAAGGAAAATTTCTATAGTGTCAAAATTATTGGACTGAAAGAGTACTTCCAGGAATTTTAGTCTCATATGGCCAACAGTGAGCACTACTCAATGATGTTTCTGAAATGTAAATCTCATTATTCCAATATACAAAGAGGCACAAGAGTTCGAAGAGTGAAGTGGTTGACTGAAGCTCCTCACCTTCAGGTAGCAGAGTTGAGATTTGAACTTGGTTTGTTTGTTTTGAAAAGGTGTGTTCTGCACACCCAATCAATGTGGAACAATGGGAGCAGCAATACATTGTTGCTTGTTTGTGCATTCGTTTGTATTGGGGAGGGAATCGTAAAGAGAATGGATAAAGAGACTTGGGCAGTACAGGCTTGTGTAGGTCCTCACTTAAATCATAGTCTAAAATGTACTGCTGTTTTATTTTTAGGCGTAATTTCCAGGCTTTCAGAATCCAATTCATTTTAGTATTATTAAGGCAGTATTTCTTTTGTATTGCTGTGAAGAAATTATGGATATATTTAATTATTATAGAAAAAGATAAGACATTGTCTTTGATATCCATAAGGTGGGTTATATGGTAAGTGGCACGGAGGTGGATGTATCTGACCTCTGACTTTCACCCACAAGATATGGGTCTGACATGCCTCCACAACTATCCTACTTTACTTACTTTGACATTAACCTTTCCTCCCATGTCACTCTATATCTATGCTGCTTTTGATAATTTGTTTCAATGACCCCACAGAGCTCACAGGTTTTACTCTCAATTAAGGAGTTCTCTAGAAAGTTAATGCTGTTGGTAGTGCTGATATTTCCACCCAGTAAATGCCAACTCATATTGACCCTATGTACACCAGAACCAAAGACTGCTTGGCCCTGTGCTATCCTCACAAATGTTTTTATTTATTTTTATTTATTTTATTTGTTTTGAGCCTATTGTTTCAGCCACTGTGTGAATCCATCTCATTGGGGGCTTCCTCTTATACGCTGATCCTCTACCACACATGATATCCTTCTCTAGAGACTGGTCTCTTCTGATAACATATCTAAAACCCCTGAAATGAACTCTTGCCATCCTTGCTTTTAAGGAGCATTCTTTCTGTACTTCTTCCAAGACAGCTATATTTGATCTTGGACAGTTTATCATGCTTTCAATATTTTTTTACTATGGTTTCGGCTAATGCATTCAGCATAGATTGGACTTTTTTCCTTTGATGGCATTGGTTCTTACTCATTTGCTACCACTGATAATGGTGGAATATCAATTAGTTAATTTGAGTACAGTGACTATGTATTCTTTCCATCTTCACTTGATGATTCCTGCATCATTCAGTATTTTTACCATAGACTCAATATTGTAATTCAAGGCTTGAGTTTTTTGCAGTTCAAGATATTCTGGGTGTGTTATTGCTTTTTGGTTTTCTAAGTCTAGGTCTTTGCATATTTCATTACAGTAGTTTGTCTTCTTTAGCGCCCCTTTGAAATTTTCTCTTCAGTTTATTTACTTCTCCATTTCCCCCCCATTTGCCTTAGTTCCTTTGTGAGAAAACACACATTTCAGAGGATATTCTGACAGTCACTTGGGTTTTTCTTTCCTTTCATTTTAATAATCTTTTGCTTTCTTTATATAACGTATTTTTGATTATTATCCTGCAGCTCATTGAACCTTTTGTCATTAATGTTTAATGCATCCAATATATTCTTGAAATTTGGGTCAGATATACTCCATGTCCTTTTATGACTCTGATAGACTTGATTTCATTTTCTTCAACTTTACCCTGAACTTACATATGCACACTGGATGGTTCGTTCCAGAATTGACACCTACCTCATTTTAGCTGCTTATGTTCATATTCCCCTGGATTTCTATCCTAGATGTAGTCAATTTTGTTGTTTATTTCATGCACAATGTATATCTTCAACTTTTGTGTTATTGAAAATGTGGTATTTTCTAGGAGGGAGTCATTGGTCTTGCAAAATTCTACCATGTGATCTTCAGCCTCCTTTCTATTACCAAATCCATATTTTCCAACTACTCATCTTTCTACTTTGTTTCCAACTTCTGCATTTCAATCCTCAATAATTATAAGTGCATCTTGATTGCATTTGATCAATTTTAGACTAATGACACTGATAGGGTTTACAGTTTCTCCATCACTAGCTTGAGGACTTGCTGCCTAAAGCTGTATAATAGTCATATTGATTGTATTTCCTTTTATGTGGATAGACTTTATCTTATCATGGATAACACTGCACTTCCAAATAGCTCTTGAAATGTCCTTTTGGGCTAAGAATGCAATGCTATTTTTGTTCTCTGAGTCACTTCTGGGAAAGCAAGTCATTTGATTTGTGATTTAAATGGCCAATACCAGTACATGTCAAGTCACTAACATCTAGCATTATATACCTCCATTATCACAAGTCAGGATGGGCGAACAGTAAGGTTATAGTTATTGGTTCATGGCAATATATCTCTTCAGGTATCAGCTGTCTCTAAGGCACATGGGCCCTTGGCCTTCACCTCCACTGGATAGGAGTCTAACCTGCCTGTTGCTCCCTCTTAAAGTTCCATGGTCTCGGGTCAGATGATAAGAAGGTGCCCCATTGTCTTGGCTCCGGTTCTCTGAGTCTTCTTTCCACAGTCTCTGGTGCATAAGATCTCAGCGGACACTGCCCTGTCAGACAGGCATCTTGGACAGGCTCTTTCCACGGTCCTTCAGATTGTCTCTGTGTCCTCACTCTCTGTCTGCCCATGAGTCCATTCTCACTCAGAGGAACCTTGTAGACCAGAGAAGAGCTGCCCCTGGGACTTCACTAGTCTGTAATTCTTTACAGAGGAGAAAGCCCTATATTTTTTTCCCTACAGAGTCTCATGGTTTGGAACTGCTGACCTTGCAGTTAAGCAGCTCTATGCATAACCACCCCAGCACTAAGAATCCTGTGTCCAATACAGAGGATCCTGCTCCTGTACACTGAGGAATAGCTTTGAGGATTTGTTTATAAGATAAAATGACTCATCAGCTCATGTTTCAACAATTCACCACTTCTAGTATCACTTTCTCTACAAAGCCCCAACCATAGTAGAACTGTTGTTTTATCTTGGCAGAATGTGCAAATGTCCCTGAAGAAGTTTATCGGTCTGGGGGCTTACGGGGGTGGGGGGTTGGGGTGGGTCAGATCTTTAACCAGACGCATTCACACAACGGAGGCAACAGTGAGCTCAAATGGAAGCAGCATTGCGAGCATGCCTGAGTACAGGCAGTGTTTCCTTCTGGTGTGCATATAGTCCCTGTGTCTCCCAGCAGACTGGAGGGCCCCTCCCAAGACCAAGCAGCACCGTTCTGTTTTGTTGCTGTTACACGTCACCGGGCCGTTTCTGTTCCATCGCAACTTGATCGCAATAGAAGGAAACACTGCCCGGCCCACCTCACCTCCAGCCACCTCCCTCTGGGTGCTCCGAAATTGTTCAACAGGGGACTCCCTCCCCCGGACCTCCCCCCATCTGGCCTGGGAGCCAGGGCGGGGCCTACAAGAGGGGCTGTCAAGGCTACCATAGGGAGCTGCTGGTAAGAGCAGGGTCACATGGTGCTCTCTGCCAGCCATGCCCCTCATCTCCTTCTGTGATCCCAGTGCGCCTGTGCAGGGAATCCCTTGATGCTGCATCCCGCGGTGCCACTCGGTGGAACCCTGTAGTGGCACAGAGACTAGCTTTTCCCCATGAGACAGGGTGCGGCAACAGTGCCGGAGCCAACACGTTTCTGAAGGCCCTAGTGTGAGTACCCGTGCCTTCCCACGGTTCAAGGCAATACCCCCTCCAGGGGTAGGCCCACCCTGCTGCGGACATCTAGTGGTCAGCTCTGAATAAGGCACTGGACGAACCCCTGGGCGTCGATGATCCCGGATCGGCAGGTTTGGGGCTGTGCACCGAGCCCACACCACTACGCCTGGTCCAGCAAGCAGTGAGTACAAGCCAGTGGACCCTGCAGAGGAGGTCACTGTCCTCTTCTACCCCACAGCACTGCACCTGGCCCACCCTGTCCCAACTGGCAGAACCTGGAGTAAGAAGCTCAGGCCTGGTGTGTCGGCAGCTGATCAAGGTATTAATCTCTTCCCCTCCAGACTCTTTGGTCCAAGGAAGGAATGGGGTTTACCTTACACAGATGGCATTGCTCACCTGGAATGTGATTTCCTTTCCCCTCACTTTAGCAGATGAACTGGATAAAATCCTCTATTCTTATGAATTTCCACTACCCCCTTCCTCAAACAATTTTTCTTGGTGACGTGCAACCTTCCTGACTTTGTGTCTCCACCTCCGTGAAACTTCAGCAGATAAAATGAGGCTGATGCCTCAGCTTGGCTCCCATCTTTGCCTGTGGGTGCTTCCCTGGGCCCTGAATGCTTTGGCACGAGGACAGTTTGCCTGAATTAGTCCATAGTTCTGTGGGCCTTTGGCTTTGTTTTTCTAGTTGCGGGGAGGGGAGGGTACCTCAATGTTTGTGACTACAGAAAATAAAACTAAGAGGCAACTCTTCATCCTGATAATGGAAGGGAGATTCTGGGACTTGGGTTTTCAACTAATTCAATAATTTTGAAGTCAATTTAATAAATGGGAATTAATTTTCTTCACAATTGTGTTCTGTCACTCGGCATTCACTACTATAATGATTTTGAAATTGATTTTTCAATTTTAAGTACATCTATGTAGTTGTGCATGCATCTATGCATGAAGTGTATAGTTTACATCTTTTGCACAGATAGTTTTTTCCAGAATGTGTATTTCAAATGTTAGCTTTTCTTGTCACTAAAACTTCCTCACAAACAGATTACTGAGTATGTGCATAAAAACGGGCATTATCATGTAATTGCAGAGGCACAATATACACCAAGTCACAGTGAAACAAAGTAGGCTAGTTTAATGATGGCCAGAAAGACTTTAACAAGGATGTAATCTCTGAGTATTGATGGTGGGGCTGATAGCTTCTTTCCTGAGGAATGAGAACTTTTAGAGAACCACTAGAGAACTTTTCTCTATCTATGGTTTAAAGGACCTTTGCAATAACGATGTCACAAAGATTCTTCATTGTAATCGGTTATTTGCAAAATCCTTGTATGGGTTGACTAGAGAAACAAATCCAGAGACAATTATATATATGTAAGAGAGAACTTTATATCAAGAAGTAATTCTGCATCAATAAAACATTGCAGCCCAGTCCAGATTAGGGCCCTAAATTTGATATAAACCTGATATTAGCCCATGGATTCCTCTTCTGACTCATAGCACTTACAATGATGCCAAATGCAGGAAGATCACAAGCCAGTGGGTTGAAAAACTGTGGGTCCAATGGCAGTGGATGTATCTCCAGGGATGTAGCTGCCATCAGTGTGACTCCATGTGGCTTATAAACAGGAATATGAAACAGAGAGGGTGTGTCCTATCTCCAGGGAGGAAGAGAGAAGGTCCCAGCAACCTCACGAGAAGGCCATGCCCACAAGGAAGGATCATCAGGTGGTGACCTGATTGAAAGGCTAGACTCCATCCCTTCTTTCTTGTTTATCAAGTTAACATGAAATTGTGTAACTGCCACAGCCCACCCCTTGCCAACTTGACCCCACTCTTTAATCATACATAATTCTTAAAACATGGGCAGTAGTAAAATCATATTTGTGCCGAACAGGATAAAACTGAAATGCATATAATTCACTGTGCCAGCCTCATTTAAACATAATATTCTATAAGTGAATGAAACAACAATATTCTATGCCTAACAATTGCAGTTAAGTGAACACCTACACTTTAATCCTATAATCCTATGAATATATTTCCCCACTTATTAAAGTTTGTAAGCCAGCCACTACATTCCCTTATCCTCCATAGCCAGTGGCTGCCTGGATAGAAGAGAAAGAGGCCAGGATTTCATTTCCTACATAGAAGATAATGTCTTGTCTTTTCCAGGGATTATTAAATATGTCCACAATTTCTTGAGGCAATGCAAGAGAAATACGCTGCCTTAATAATATTAAAATGAGTTGGATTCTGACAGACTGGAAACTGTGCCTAAAAATAAAACAGCAGCACATTATAGTCAGTGACCTAGATGGGGGCCTTTACAAGCCTGTATTGGCCAGGTCCCTTTCTCCATTCTCTTCACTTTTCACTCTACTGCCCCACCAAAAGCAAAAACAGCAACGACATATTGCTGCTCCCATTGTTCCACTTTGATTGGAAGTGCAGAACACAAGTTTTCAAACCAACCAGACTCATCTTAACACAGTCAAGTTCTCTTATATATCTTACTTTATACCTGATCTAAACTAGTCCATTGATGTGAAATATGGACTTAGGACTTGAGTACATCAAGCCAAGGCTGGGCTTTCTGGCAGCCATTTTCACCAAGGAGTATGCTCTTAGAGAAGTTCAAGGAATGATTTTGCACCCTGAGCTCAAAATATGCATTAATAACATTAATAATTTTCAACATTTCAAACAGAAATAACCAAAGATAACTACCAAAGAAAATAATCAGAATTTTGACTTTCCATATTCTTTCCAGAGAACAACTAAATTGCATGGTCATATCTAACCTCCGGTTAGTCAAAAGAAGAAAAACTGTCATGAGGTCAAACAAGGATCCATTCTCCATCTTTATAATTTTTTTCTCTAGTACCCCACTCTCAAGGTACCATAATGTTAGTCCATGTTGACTAGAGAAACAGATCCTGAGACACTCATAAATATGCTACAGAGAACTTTATATTGAAAAGAAATCATGGATCAATACAACATACCAGTGCATTCCAGATCAAGTCCAAAAGTTCTGTGTTAGCCCATAAATATAACATTAAGTATGAATTCCTCTTTAGACTCATGCAGCACATGCGATGATGCCAGATGCAGGAAGATCACAGGTCAGTGGGTGGAAAGTCTTGTGAGTCCCATGGCAGTAGATACATCTCCAAAGGTCTGGCTGCCATCAACATGGCACCATGTAGCTTGTCAATGGGACTATGAAGCAGAGAGTGAGAGCAAGAGCGAGAACGAGTGAGAGAAAGAGAGAGAGAGAGAGAGAGAGAGAGAGAGAGAGAGAGAGGCAGAGAGACAGAGAGACAGAATGTGTCCTGCCTCCAGATAAGAAGAGAGAAAACCACACCACAGGAGGGATCACTAGGCTGCGATTTTCATTCTTATCTATCAAGTAGACATGAAATAGTGCAACTACCACAATCCTAATAGCTGCTGTGATGATAACATTGAATGATGGGAAAGGAGAAGATTGAAGCTAATTGTCCAATGATGATGGAAGTATGTTAAACAGGTTGACCTCCGATTCATGTTTGCCTAAGTAAGTCTGGTGCTAAATGGTCTTTTGATGCTCGGAAAATTGCTAAGATGAGAAGGGAGCAGAAAATGGCTCAAAGATACTAAATATGCCAGGTAGAGATCATAAAATGGTATGGGAATACAAAGGATCATTCCAATTCTGTGTGGGGAGAGTGTTCGGCAGGTGGCGGAATGAGGTTTCCTGGACCACCTAGTGTGTCTGGAGCAAGAGGACAACCGTTAATAGGACACATTAACATTTGAACAGGCCTCAAAATCCAAACCAAATTCCCTGGCATGGAGTTGAGGGTGACTCACATGTGATCCTATTAGCATGGGTTAGAACTACCTATGTGAGCTTTTGAGATTGTGATTATTAATGGGAGTAGAAATCTTGGTCTTTCCCTCACAGAACAGCTGGTGTTTTTCAAGGCTGAGCTTTCATATGGCAACCCAGTGAGTAAGCACAATGTCACAAGAACTCTTTACATACCCCGCAGAGGTCTTTACTAGAGCTCGTAAGGGTGTGTGTGAAATTTTCCCAGAATAGGAGATTAATTCATCTGGCATTTAATTACGAGGCCTCTATAAAAAATGTCCTGAGCATCTCACCTGATGATTTCCTCCCTCCTGATCTTCTGTTCCATTACTAGGAGAGCAGCCCAAAACCTGTATAAGCCAAGGTACACCCACCTCACAAATGCCACTTAGCCACAGAACTCCCCATCAACCTATTTGCACGTAAATCAACTGCTCAGTGAGAACTACCTGCATTCCAGAGGATTCTCTAATTTTCTAGTCCTGTGATATCTAGCACATTTATAGCCCTTAACATACTCCACAGGTTTATATCTAACAAAACTATGCACTTAAATAAATCTGTAATAAGTGGCCGACTGTAAACAAGTCCTCTCAGAAATACACTTGTCTTAATCTCATTAGGGTCCTTTCAAAAACATATCCAATGAAAAACAACCGGCCTAATTGTGGAGCTTTAAGAAAATTTTAAATTGTATTGATACAGAAAAAGGCCATGAAAATTGCACTGAAAATTTCCTCTGAGGATACCAAGTCTAACAGCAGAGTTTTTCATAAGGAGACCTTGCTTTACCTACTGTACAGCCCTGATCTTGTACCTTCCGACTTAATTTTGCCTCAATTAAAAGAACATTCCAAAGAAACACAAAGTCTGTCAGATGCTAAGGTTTCCATTTTTATGTGGTGTCAATTGAAGAATACAGAATTTTTATGGGACAGATTCGAGGTACTGCCGCCAGACTATTAAATCTAGAACAGGGGTTCTCAACCTTCGTAATGCCATGACCTTTTCATACAGTGCCTCATGTGGTGGTGACCCCCAACCATAAAATTATTTTTCATTACTACTTCATAACTGTCATTTTGCTACTGTTATGAATCGGGCAACCTTTGTGAAAGGGTCATTTGATCCCAAAGAGGTCATGACCCACAGATTGAGAACAACTAATCTCGAGGGAGGTTTTGTTGCGAATCGGCAGTTTTGCATTTTGCTATTTGTGTTTAATATTGATTTCTAGGACTTTGTAGCAATCTTTTTTTTTACTTCTCCTTGTGGCTGGGTTTATATAAGTATATTAATGCACATATATATTCACACATACTCATCATAAAATATGAAGAACAACACCAGGATTTCCACAGTCCTGTTAGCTAAGACACAAACCCAACTATAGTGCTATAAACTAAAGAGTAATAATTATAAATTAATTGTGATATATAGGAAATAGCCTTATGTTTGAGGATATATATGAAAGTATTTAGTGCTAAAGTCATGATGTCTGTAATTCACTGTTAAATCAAGCAATATACAAATGAAGTCAATATGCAATGGTTTGTATTATATTATTCTCTCATCTGTATGTTGTAAAGCTTTCCTTATGAAAAACTAAAAACTGGGAAAATAAATTTTGAAATGCTTGTTCCAACCCCAAGATCTTGATCTGTGCTACTCTTTGGGGAGTTAGTTAGAAATGAAAGATCATAGGCTCTACCCAAGACATTTTGAATCAGAATGTGTATTCAACAGTATCCCCCCATAGTTTGTAGATACACAAGTGAAAGGAGTGCTGGTCTACAAAGAAAGTACAAAATAAAATGCTTAGAAGTCTTTCTCACTGCACTTCTATCTGCATGTTTCAACCTTATTCTATGCTCACAATGGCTAACGTATATTGAGAGTTTACTATGCACCAATTATGAGAGAAGCATTACCCAGGCAGTATATTGAACCTTGTGGTCTCCAAAGAGATTATAATTTCATAGCTCTAATTTGATTCAGATTTCCTATAGCATGGATGTCTTCCTTTCTTTTCCTTGCAGAGCCGTTGAATTTCTTTTTGAATAATCTATAATATCTTCTCTATTAAAAATTCTTGACCTTCTCCACAGTGTCAGGACTCCCACATTTTTATAATAATCTCTTTTTGAATCATGCCTCACCAACCAATGAAGATCCAGAAGACTTTATTCCTACAGGATTTATTCTCTTTACATCACTATGGTTGACTTTTTAGTGCCTTCTTACCTGAATGACTCATTTGGCAGTATCTCTGGCAATGTTCTGCAAAAAAAAAGACAGACCCTGATGAAGGATTTCAAGCTTGCAAATGTGGAGAATCAGTGAGAAAGAGAAAAGCCTTCAATGTGATGGAATGCTACAGTGTATGCAACAACAGATTCAAACAGGACAACCATTGTTTATATGGCACGGAACCAGGCAGTGTTTCCCTCTAAGGCTTTTGAATCACTTGTAGGAACTGTGAGTTGCTTACGAAATGGAACTGACTTCACAACACCTCACACCAGCAACAGCAGTCATGTATTCTAGATGACTAAGCTTTATAATTTAACCTTCAACCCTCGTTTGTTCATTCTCCACACTGTAATGACACTGCCTTCTTTCAGGTCTTTGGAAGTCTGGGACCATTCTGAAGGTGGGATTCGATCTTGTTTCAAAGCAAGCAGCATTCAAATGAAGATTCAGCTAAGATCACACAAAAGAAGCACATCTTCCTGTGTGATCCAAGGATTGTCCATAAGATCCAACACGCAGGGAAAAGAATGTTGCCAATGCCCACATTCTAAACACCTCGCTTGCCGGTCCCATGGATGACTGTGGAAACTTAGAATCCATTTTCGGAGTCCCTATGTGAATTGAGTCTCCCCGGAATCCTCACTTTCTTCAGTTAGGAGTGTGAACAGTCCCACTACGAACCCAAGGACATGGCAACGTGAAGAGTAGCAGCTGTCCTCGGGACAATATTTAGCAGCTTGTTATTATCTCTCTCCTTGACTCCATTTTGAATTTATTCTGATTTTTTAATGTTTACTTTCTCTTAGATTGATGTCTTTTTCTGCTTCACGTGATCATTGTGCTGGGTCCTTTTTTAGTATTTGTCTTGTTTCGTACAATTTTTTCTGTATAGAATGGCCAAGGGGAATAGATTTATGAAGGCAGGAGAGGGCTTAATGATTGTCTGGGGACATGGAAGGGCAAAGTGAGAAAAGTAGAATGCCAATATCAGAAGGTACAAGAAGGAAGAAAAGGCTTCAAAGCTAATTGAGATGGTGATAGCACAATCCTTCTTGCTATGATTGAGCTATTGAATTCTATTATATGCTAATTATAACTCAATAAAACTATTTCTGTATCACTTTGAATATTTTAAAAACTCCCATGCCTTGGCACTTTTTAAATAACATATTCACCCACCCAAAATATTAGTGGATCCTCCTGACAGCTTTTCTCTAGTCAATATAATTAGCAAGTCTCTCTGAAGATCCTTTTTGCTCATGTCAAACCTCAACAGGTAAAACAGCAGGTAGGACTTTGGGGTCAAAGTTCTTCCCACCCAATGTCACTGCTTGACTTTGGAGAAAATGATTAACTAAAGAATATTCAAATACTAGTAAAGAAATTGGTCATATTAAAATAATTAAACAAAATGTGTTATTTGACATTTATTGCAGATGTGGATTAGAATATCGATTGCACTGGCTACACAGAACTCACAGACAAAGATCCTGATTCCAGGATTTATTAAGGAAGTGAATAAGGTGTAAGGCCAGTGAGCAATGCTCAGGGTTGGGTTTATCAGGACATGTTACAAAGTTCCGTCAAGTTTGCTAATAAGTGCCCAAAGGATCTACCACTTTGCTATAAACCACAGTCCAAAGGCATTCAGCTTAAACTTCCCGAGTCTTCAAACTCAGATCCCTGAACTACGTGCCCAGAGACAACCCACTCTAATAGACTTCAGCCCAAAGGTGCTCAGCTCCACTTCCATGGGTCAGCGAGTCCAATTTCCCCAGTGAAGTGTCCACTCTACAAACCAGTTCCATGCACAAAATCCCTTATCTTACCTTGCTCTGCAGATTGGGAAGTTCATCCCTCAGTTTCGTGGTCCGCTTCCTGGTCATGTGGACGCTCCTCTGACTGTACAGTTGTCTTCTTGCCAGTGATGAGTTCTCTCCTCCTGCTTCTCAGAAGTCTCATTTTATGCACAGCATGATGGCACTTCAGGGAAGCCTGTTCATAATTACTTACAGGTGAATCCTCTCAGTTTCTTTCCCCATCTTCTTAAGAGATGCAGGAAAGCATCATTCAGTGGGAGTTAGAGATTTTAGCTAGAAGAACCATGTTAATGATTCCACTGGATATCCTTCCAACTTAGCATCCTGACCTAGAGACTTGAGTGTGACTGGGCTTGCCCACTCTGTACACACAGGCCACTTCCTTGATACAAACATCTTTCTTGACCATATATGAGTGTCATTCATTGTTTTTCTCTAGAAAATGCCCATTAGCACAGGAGGCCAGATGCTTGGCTTCAGGGTACCACCTCTCAGAGAAGATGGTATCTTAGCTTTAAAGTCCTTGTCTTCTTTTAACATTCACGGGACCATTGTTGTTGAAGGTTTCCTTGTGTCTTGGCATCCATCTTCCTCTTATCTAGTAGTTCTTAATGGAGAGTTCCTGGGGCTAAAGTACGCGCTCCACTCTTGGTACATACATTTTTGTGGTAGTAAATTCCTGTCTCTGCTCACTCTACTTGCCTTTATCTGAGGCCATACTCCAAGGAAGTTACCTATCTGCGGAGTAGGGTTGTGACCCAGTGATGAGTGTTGTATCCCACCTATATTCCCTTACAAGTGATTGACAGGTCACATCTGATCTCATGATGAGGGATGATTGCACAAGAGCCAAACCTCTCAGAATCATGGTCTAGCCACATTGACACATATTTTTAGGGGACAACATTCAATCCACTTTACCATCTCACAGAGATATCCAAGTTTATTTTTACAAAGGGTTTCAACTGGACTTCAATTATTCACTGTTACCTCTCTCACAAAAGGGCATTTTGTAGCAGAGAAGAAAACAAGCCACATTTCTTAACTAAAAAGACTTCATAAAAAAGTGCCAGTGATGTTCTCGGATGATATTAACACTTACTCACTGGTAGTACTTAGTGGGTGATTATAATAATTATGCAAAGCAAACAAATTAGCTAAGTTAACTTCTCACTAAAGCTCATTTCAATGAAGTGTACAAGAGAAAATGAATTCTCCCACTTATTGTTCCACTGGATGGGAATTCTAAAGGGGAAAGACCATTCTAATTGGGATAATTAAAAGAGACATCACATTTAAAGTTCACACACATAACTGCTATGTACGAAATCATGGATTTTGAAACTGAAGTCAGGGTGGCTTAGTTTGAATAAAAGCAGTAGAAACTTGTGATTGAGAACTGCAGCAGTACCTTTAAAATGCTCATATTTCTGAAATAATGAGCTACTTTGCAAGATGACAGATTTAAATGGTGAAGCATAGCTTGAAAATAGTTGCTGTCTAGGCAAGCTTATGATATTTCTACAAATGAGATTTTCATAGTCTGGGGGGAATTGGGATGGGTACATTGAGTACTTCTCAATTTTAACAAGCACTTTATATTGCAAAGTTCTTCATAATCACTTTTAATAATTATTCCTCCATACAGCTCTATTATTCCCTTTTCACAGATACAGTAACTGATGCTGTGAGAATAAAGAAAACATTTCACGGACTACTTCTTAATCAATATAAGAGACTGAATCTTTGGAGGCACTCAGAAGAGATAGATACTCTTGCTTATAAACTTCCAACTGGACCTGTGCCATAGATTATCCTGTAGGCTTCATTGGACCCTAATAGATCATAGGTGGGAGTGGTATCACTAAGCCCCAACAGTGGCTCTGACTTGTCTGCAAACTGTCATTTGACCTGAATAAAACATTATATTTTCATTACTCAAACATTTCTTCATTCATCAGAAAACATTGAGGGATCATAGACAAGAAATTTATATTAGAAGTTTTCAGACCAAAAGGTCCACCCCTATTTGTGTTTGTTTACATGCTACTGTGGTGCTAGAAGTTATGCCACCAGTAACTTACATTCCAGTAAGCTCTTTCATTCATCTCTGCCAAGAAATTTGTAAGACCTTTACTTGGTCAACTAACTTGAAAGGATCCGTATTTGTATGCTTTGATAGGTAGGTTTATTTTGCCAACTTGGCCAATAGAAACATGTATAATTAACATGTTGAAGTTTGTTTGGAGGGCAAAGAGATAAATGGCTCACCATGGCTCTCACCTCTCTCATTAGCTCTCTGGTGATCAGACCAGCCTGTAGCTGGTTTACCTAGTTCTCTGCCTCAACTTGTGACCTAGACTACCTGTGGGGCTGCCAATTTGTGGATTGTGTCATTAGAGCCTGAGGCTCCTTTAAGGTCTGCCTTGCCACACTGCTGGTGTGTACATCATCTGAGCTCAAGGCTGTTGGGTCCTGTAGTCTTGCATTCCTTGAGTTTGATTTTCCATCCTGGCTTACTTTGCTAAGCTCCTGAGTTGCTGACTGTTGGAGACCCACCCTTCTGTTTGCTGTCTGTGGGTGAACTTTGCCTGCATTGTCCAAGGACAGACTCAGCTGTTTGCTTCCTTGACTTTGGACCCAGCAGCCCAGCTGGGTTGAAGGACTTCCCGTATATTAACTGTTCTACAGAAGTGACTTGAACTGAGTCCTTAATTAACTCTTATATTCCTATGTGCTCTATCTATCTATCTATCTATCTATCTATCTATCATCTAATTATAAGTAACCTGTTTTTTTTCTCTAAAGAATACTGAAAGACACATGCACAAAGAAAAGTGAGCCCATGACTTGATAAAATTATAGAATAATTCATTAATATTTCATGCAAGTAAAATTTTGCCTAAGGTTATCAGACAATGGTTTCAGTAGTATATTGACAAGAAGCTGCTATAAATCCAGACCAGATTCAGAAGTGGATGAAGAACAAGAAATACCATTGCTGAGCTCAGATGGATCTTGGTTGAAAGCAGAGAATACCAGAAAGATGCTTACATGTATTGGCAATGTATAAAAGATATATTGACAATGCAAAGAGATTTCACTTGCATATCAAATATACTAAGGATTGCTTTGAGAAGAATGGAATTCTAGAGTACTTCATTGTGCTTTGCAGCTTATGTCCAATGCAGCTTCTCCTTATGCAGAACTACACATACATTATGAGGCAGTTGTGTGAATAGAACAAAGGAATAATACATATTTTATAAGCAAGAAGGATATACATCTGGATTATATCATCTCAGCATATTACTCACTCTGTATGCTAAGAAAATAATAAGGGAAACTAGATTTTATGAAGAAGAACCTGGTAGTAGGCTTGGAAGAAGCTCTCTTAAAAGCACTTGATATGCAGGTGTCACAATCTTGCTTGCTGAAAATGAGAATTTGAAGCACTTGCTAATGGATATCAAGAATTTCAGCCTTCAGTTTGAATTACAACTCTTTTTTAAAATCATTTTATTGGGTGCTTGTACATCGCTTTTCATCACATATAGTTCAATACATAGTTACATATACTGTGTCAAGCACCCCCACTTGCCTGTCCTCATCAACATTCTTCCAACATCTGCCTTTCCTCTTGGGCCCTTGATGTGAGCCCCCCTTCCTACCCCCTCCAACCTTCCCCCCTTCCCCTCAGTCCTCATTACTCTGAAATCATTACTGTTTTTTCATATCTTACACTGCCCGACATCTCCCCCTGGCCACTCCTCCCTACGTCCGTCCTCCAGATAGGAGACAGTCTGCAGATCCCCATAGCTAGCTTCCTCTCTCCACCCCACTCTCCCTCCACCCGTCCAGCAACTTCACTCCCACCAATGACCCTGAGGGGGTTATCCACCCTGAGTTCCCTGTATTTCCAGCTCTCATCTCTGCCAGTGCACCTCCTCCAGTCCAGGTGGAGCTGCAGGTCAGAGTTGGGACCGTGGTGTTTGGGGTAAGGAAACCTTCAGGAAATAGAGGAAAGTTTTATGCTTCATTGCTACCTCACTGCCCCTTGGTTGCCCCATCTCCTTCCCATGATGCCCCTGTAAGGAGGTGTCCAATTGCCTCCAAGTGGGCTTTGGGTCCCCACCCTGCTCTTCCCCTCATTCTTACTGATTTAATCCTTATTCTTTGATGGTTGATGTCTGTTCCCATCGACCCCTTGTGATCACACAGGTGGGTGCACTTCTTCTATGTGGGCTTTGCTGTTTCTGCACTGGATGGCCACTTGTTCACCTTCTAGCCTTTAAGGTCCCAGCTACTTAATTGTTGGTTGGCTGGGCGTCATCAATTTCCTTGGCTCTGTCTGCTCCTGCACCCTTTTGTCCTCAGCGATCATGACAGGAGGGTGGGCCCTTAACGATATGCTTTTTGTTCTTTGATCCCTGATAGCCTGGTTCTTCCCACTCCTCATGGTCGCACAGGCTGGTGTGCTTCTTCTATGGTAGGCCTTGTTGCACTGTTTCCTCATCCTCAAGCCTTTGAGGCCTCAGGCATTATGTCTTGATAGCCGGGTACCATTAGCCATCTTTACCACTCTTTCTCCTGTCCCCACTTGTCCGCAGTGATCATCTCAGGAGAGTGCATACACAGTAATATTGGTTTTTCCTGTTTGATGTCTTAGACCTGACCCTTTTGACTCCTCTGGACCACACTGACTGGTGTGCTTCTTCTGTGTGGACTTGGATACTTCTTGGCTAGTTGGCTGTTTATCTTCAGACTTTGAGACCCCAGACTGTATATCTTTTGCTATCTGGTTGCCATTTGTTTTCTTCACCACATTTGCTTTTGCGCCTATGTGACTTCAATGATCATATTGGGCCGGTGAGCATCGTGGCCAGATTCATAAAACAAAGTTCTTGCCCTGAGGGAGTGACTGGGTGGGGTCCCAAGGTCCAGCTGCTGCTCTAGCCTATAACTATGTGTTCGTGAATTTATTCCCACCTTTTCATAAATAATTATTCTACATATATAGATGCCTGTGTTTAGACCTCTACAAGTGCTCTTTGCCTTCGCATTCCTTCCTCTATTTCCTTCTGCCTTCCTTCTGTCCCTCTTTTGTGGTCAGTCCCGCACATTCTCCCTGGGTGTTAACACCCTGCTCTCTCCATTAACCTTTTACTTTCCAACCTCCATTTTCTCTCTTCCCATTTCTTCTTCCCTTGCTGTGCTGTGTTCAACATGTACATCCCTGGGTTTGGTTCTACCTCCTCCCCTTTCCCTGGATCTCTGACCAACTGCTATGTTATAGTGGGCTTCCCTTCTATACCTACCATATTGGTTTCACTCACCTTGGTGGGCTCATGCTGTACTTCTCGTTTTCTGTTTGACTCACTTCGCTTAGCATAATTTCCTCCAGCTCTTCCCATGAGAAGACATGTTTCATGTGCTCATCAGTACTTTTGAGTGAAGCATAGTACTCCATTGTGTGTATGTGCCAGAGTTTGCTGATCCACTCATCTACTGATGGAAATTTAGATTATTTCCAACTCTTGGCGATAGGGCATTGTGCTGCAATAAACATTAGTGTGCACACCACTGGCTGTGGTTTATTTTTTACCTCTTCTGGGTATATACCCACTAGACAGATAGCTGAGTCATAAGGTAATTCAATTTCCATTTTTGTTAGGTATCGCCAGACTGCTTTCCATAATGGCTGTACATATGTACAGGACCAACAGCAATGTAGAAGTGTTCCTATTTTGCCACATCCCCTCCAACATTTGTTGCTCTCCGTTTTTCTGATATGGACTAACCTCAAAGGTGTTAGATGGTATCTCATAGTTGTTTTGATCTGCATTTCTCTGATGTATAATGATCAGGAGCATTTTCTTATATGTTTATTGGTCATATGGGTCTCCTCCTTAGTGAAACTTCTTAGTTCTTTTTCCCATTTCTTGAAAGGGTTAACTGATTTCTTCTTTTTGCAGTCAAGGAGGGTATTGTAGATTTTCGTGATAAGCCCTTTGTCTGTTGTGCCCTTGCTGAAAATCCTCTCCCATTCTGTGGGTTCCCTAGTTACCCTCTTGGTAAAGTCTTTTGATGCACACAGGTGTTTTATCCTTATTAAGTCCCATTTGTCAATTTCAGCACCTCCTGTGTGTGTACCCTGCCCTATTGCAGTTAGCCTTTGTGTTCCCTGGGCCAAGATTCTTAGACTTTCCCTGGTTTTTTCACTAATGATCGTGATGGTTTGGGAATTACAACTCTAAAGCCAAAATCCTTACAATTGAACCAGCAAGTATCATGAAAAATGGAAAAAAAAAGTTTGAAATTTTCAAGGATTTTGTCTTGCTTGGTTATACAATCATGTTCACTGTAGTAACAATTAAGAGATCAAGGATACCTTAGGTTGCATATATTTGCTGCATGTGGCAGTCATGTGCATGTAGCAGTCATGTGCTTATGTTAATTTTATAATTGAAATGTAGGGGTGGAGTCTGACCAGTTAATCTGGAGATAGCCATTGAGTAGCCGATGAGGCCTCTGTGTGGGCATTGCTTTCACCTGAGACTCCTGGGAAATCTCACGGTATTTCCCTCGTGAAGAGGAGAAGCTATCTTCCCCAGTTGTTGGGAGTTAGTTTCAGAGATGATTAATCACAGGCAATACAGAATGGCGGTGACTGGGAGACTGGAGTAGCTGGTGGAGAGACCACATGGCTTAGTCCAGACCTCTGATGCTGGAGTGGCATGCCATTGATGTACCTGAGCCCTGGAAGCAAGGAGCCACGGGGAGACCCCTGCCAGTGCCAGAATTCTGCACCCACTAACCTGTGACTTCCTGAGTTGGAAGCAGGCTTTATAGACTGATTTCAGGCATGTGGGTTATTATTGGACTTATGACTTTGCACTGGACTGGACTGGGATGTCTTCTTAAGGTCACATTTCTTTTGTATATAAACCCTTTCCTTATACCTGTGTGCGTTTCTCTGAAATTTGTTCCTCTCGTCTATCCGGACTAATACACTGCACAGATTTCTTTAAAGTTATAAAAAAAATCAAGGATATTATTATGACTAAGGTGTGCCTGACCAAACCTTGTGCTATTCCATTGTCTCCTATGCTTGTCAAATGTGATCATTGAATAAGGAAGATGGAAGAATCAACGAGGGAGCTGTTGAAGAATTTTGAAAGGACTATGAACTCCCAAAAGAAGAAACGAATGTGACTTGATAGAAGTGTGGCCAGAATGTTCCTTAGAGGCAAGGATGGTGAGACCTCATCTCACATACTTTGGACATTTTAGCAAGAGACCAGTTCCTGGAAATAGATATCATGCTTGGTTGAGGGAAAAGGAAAATAGAAGACCCTCAACAAGATGGATTCACACAATGATGGCAACAGGGGAGAATGGCACCGGGTGGGGCAGTGTTTCCTTCTGTTACACATAGGGTCACTGTGAGTGAGATTTGATGTGGTGGCACCTAGCAACGTAAATCATCATCAAATGCGCTATCACCCACTTGTGGTGGTTTCTATGCTGATGTTGTGCTAGAAGGTATTGCATCAGTATCTTAAATTCTTGCAAGGTCTTTCATGGGGCACAAGTTTCAGTGGAACTTTTAAATAAACATCAAGAAGAATCGCATTCTGAAAACTACCAAGTTAAACCTTATTGATCACAGGCAGAACATAATCTCACTAACTTTGGCCATAGTTTCTGGAAATATCCATCGCTGGAGAGGACATCGTGCTGGGTGAAGGAGAGGGCAAGTAAGGGTGACAGAAACGGTAAGTGAAATGTAAATGTCATTATATCTATGACCGAAGACTCATACATGAGGAATGTACAATGTTAAGTGATGTTTTATTCTATCGCGTAAGCATGAGATATGCATGAGTCAGAGTTTACATGATAGCAGATCTATCTATCTATCTATCTATCTATCTATCTATCTACCTACCATCTATCTATCTATCTATCTAGCCAAAAAATGGCTTGTAAACACCCTATGCATCTTAACACCCAACTATCTTTTTTGTGTTTTTATTTGAGCTGAACATATTTGTCACGAATGACTCCACCTCCATTTCAATTTTACTTTTCCACCTCTTTTTAAAGTCATTCAAGCTACAGTTTAGGTTTGAGGCATCAGGAATTTGGAGGGATTTAGGAGGAGAAGGGGAGACTTAAAGAAGCATAATACATGTATTTATGCAGCCTATCCCAAGAAATGGAATCGAAAACAATATCCTATTAAACCTTCCAGCCCTCCATAGATTTTTCTTCTGTCTCATCCCAAGCACTAATAGACACCCAATTCTAACATACTGATCAGGTATATATAACTTGGCACCTAAATTTCTCCAAATAAATTTCCTGCTATATTACTTATGGCTATAAATCCTAAGATTGTTTCTTAGATCTGTAATCTTGCCTACCCTCTGTGGAACTTTTCTGGATGAGTTCATCCTTAGATCTTTAGCACTTGTGATGGTTCTATTCCATCTTCCATTTCAGTTGAATTCCATTTAACACTTATTATTTGAACATGTACCTCTTTCACATCCAGTGTCGGGGCCTGGGGATCCTGCACTGTTTCATGACATTTGCTCTAGTTTGTTTCATGTTCTGACTTTGTTTTAGGAGATAGGGATTTCTCAGAACAAAGGATGTAGCCAATATTTCCACTCTGCTCCTCCTAGCGCAGTGCTTTTCCTGGGCCGGTTGCTGCATGTAGGGAAGGGTGAGGGATAGCAATAGGTGTTTTCACTTGGTAGTGTTGCTGTAACAAGAATAGCACAAGTGAGTGGGTGTAAAGAAAAAAAACTGTTTTGTTTTTCCCCTTCAGTTCAAGAGACTGAAAGTCTGAATTCCATGTGTGGCTTTGTTGAGGAGGTCTTTCTCAGTATGCAAAGGTCCTGGGCTTGTGGATGTAGCTGTCTCTGTTGGAGTTTCTCTTCCCTTCCTATTTGTGTCTTTGTACCTCTGCTGACCTTTTTGTGACTCGGAAGAGATTAGATTTAGGACTCACTCTACACTGATGCAACTTCAACTGATGGACCAATTAGATTGCATTAGATTGCATCATGGAAGTGACTGCTTTATATTAAATATCTCTATAAGGGCTAAGAGTCCAACAAATATTTTAAGGAACACAGATAAATACTTAAGAGTAGGAAATTAACTGAAATGTGTAACTGAATTTGAGTGTTCCTTAATGGTTTACTAAGACTTATAATTACCAAATTCCTATAAGACAAACGGATAGGTTATACCTTATTTTTTTAAATGAATCTTTTTCTAATTTATTACTCGCTCTTTTTGTGTCAGAGAAATTCACTAAAATTACTCTGTAGTGCTTGCTCTCTCTCTTTCTTTTTTTCCTGCTCCAATTATTACCTAGCATACATTACCCTTCCTTTTTCCCCTTCTTTTCACTGACCTTCTGCATAGCTTTTGCATTTGCACAGATCTGTGATAAGACAGGGAATTCTGCCACTCCTTGACAGATATTCTGTCATTCCTTGCATTTCATAAAGACAGAAGAGGCAGGAGAAATTAGCAATGTCACCTCCAACGTCAAACTCAGTTAACAATCCTTCCCTGTTCATTTTCATACTCCACTTCACTGAAAGTTTTTACTGTTTTCTTTTTTAACAGAAGAGCACATTTACATTAGGTAAGAATTGTGGCAAGAGATGCAAAAGAAGAGAAAGGACTGATAGAAGGGAAATTGTATTAAAACGCATGACTATTAGAATAATGGGATCATGTTTGAGGAAGAGATCTCAGAGTTCAATACCACTATTTGCAAACCACCTGAAATCCAGACAGCTGGTGATTCATCTCTTTCACCTAGCAAGTCTCAGATTTGCGACTATAATCTGAGTTGATGGCCTCTCAGCTACCTATTCTGATATATTCTACACAAAGTCCCTGCGAGAGGTAGTAGAAGTTAGGAAGGTGAATCCTGGTCCGTTTAGGCAAGGCAGAACTCACGGTGCTACATAGCACAGAATTAAGAGTTAGGTGGCTCTCCATTTGCAAAATCAAATTCATGGAATGACCTTGAGCAGTTACATTCTCCTTACTGTCTGCTAACTCCCTTGTAAAATGGAGGTAATAATAATAATGCCAGCAAGGTTGGTGTGTGAATTAAATGAGTGGATGGTGCACAAGTAGGCATAGTCTGACTCCAATGGGGGTGTTTCCTATTACATACTGCATTTAGAAATCATTGTGAAGCACCAGATGAGTTCTTTGGCAGATGGAAACCAAAGGGTGCATATGCTGTGAATCTCTAGAGCAGACATGGGTGACTTAGACAGCTAAGACCTCACCCACTTGTGCCATTTGTTCATTTGCTTGCTCACTGAGTGCATGCACAAGCATTTATTAAGTGCCTGGTGGCATAGCGAGTGGTGCATTGGGCTGCTAGCCACAAGGTCAGCTGTTCAAAGCCACCATCTGCTCCAAGTGAAGAATTATTATCTCAGAAACCCATCAGCTGGAGTCAAACCAATGGCAGGGAGTTGAGTGAGCATGAAGTGCCAGACACTGTGCTCGGCAAGTAATTGAGACATGGTCTCTGTCCTTGAAATTCTCTTACAAAGCAGTAATTGCATTTGATTGATAAGGTTCACAGAAAAGCATGTGCAAGGGAGTCCAAGAAAAGACAGGGTCTTACTTAATGAATTCTACAGCGTCAGAGAGTCCTTTTGGATCACTGAACTAATATTTGTTTTATTTTCAAGGTTTTTATGTTCAGGTTCATGATGAAATAACACCAGGAAAATCTGTTCGCTCCTAATATGTGCAAACAAATTCAGAAATGACATATTGCAAAGAAAGGTAGGTCATATCTGATTTAACATGCCTCTAGCTTCCACCTAATCGTCAGCCCTTGCCTTTCTCCTGTGCTTCCTCCCTCCCCAGGGCCCTCCGAAGAGTTTGCACATGTGAGTAGGTAGATGCTCAGGCTAGCCATCCTTTGAAAGGACAGAGGAGGGAAAACTCCAGGTGGGTTAAATTTGTAATTTGCTTTTGCATGAACTAAGATAGGATTTGGAATAGATGGAGAACCATGTGAGATTTTAACTTATTAGCACAAAAATGTATGGCAAAGATGGAATGAAAAATATCTCTGGGGGAATAAGGGATTATTTTAGGTACCTAGCGCCGCCTTAGGAGACATATCACAAGTGGATACTTATTTTCTCATAGTTCAGGGGACTATAAATCCAATTCTGGGTGTGACTCTAGATGGAGGTCCTTCTTTTAGCTGCTGGTAGCCAGCAATCCTTACAGTTTCTGCGCCTGTGGATTTACCTGTCTCTGTTGTCATGGCGTGTTGTGTCTCTCCCCTATATTTCTGTATGTATTCTGATGTATTACAGCTTAAGTTCTAAATACTTGGTTGGCAAAAGGCTGCATTTCACAGTCGGAGCCCACTTGATTTTGAGATTCATTATAAATTTAGCCACCGTTGAATTACTCCTGACCATTAACCTGAGATGTGCTCTTAGAGATTGTTTCCCTAACAAGTCCAGGGAGGGGCATTCTCATTGTGAAGGACTCACCAGGCCTTGCCTTTAATGGAAATTGGTGTATGAGGGCCATATAACAATCACACACACCATGATCAAGGTCGTAAGGCCCTAGAACTAACCCTGTACATTTTCCTAGTCCATAATAATATACTACATATCCCAGGCATTGCTCTTTTCCAAATGCTAAAGTGTTGCCAAAGACTGTGAGTAATTGATTTCAATTTGGGAGCAATTTCCTTTTTTTTACATGCTCTACATAAATAGCCACATGACTATAACCTCGTGGACACCATTATTACCTCCTGCTGATGGCCTCCCTCATTGCAATAATTTGACTATATCTTTTTTTTTTGTTTTTTGGGGGTTGGGGGGCATCACTGCCCTCTGGTGATCATGGGCACTATCCAGTGCTGCTCCTGAGAGCCGCCACTGGAGTTGAACCGCCAAGCCCGTGGGTCACAGTCCCATACTCAACCACTTATGCCACCGAGGCTCAGCCCCAATTTGACTATATCTTATCTTTGTCTTGATCCTATTTAAGACTTTATAAAGAAGTCTTAAGACATATTTATATCTGGAGTCCTTTGCCCCCATAATCCTGTTCATTTATAAGTCCAAAGTCATTAAGCTTTGAACCCATTCTACAGAGTTACCGCCTCATCAACCTTTAAAGAGCGGGGAGGGGGCAGGGGGAGCAACAACAATTTTCAAACAAAGTCATATCCATGGGGACAAAGCCCAAGAAATCTACATCCATGTCCAGGAGGATACAATTCAATTCTTGAGAAAGGCGAACCTCACAGAGAATGTTGTCAGAAAGAGCAGGATCTGATTGCATTGCCCAGCAGAGCAATTAACAGGCAAAGCTCATCTGAAGTGACAGTCAACTGTTATCTAGTTCATTGCAAGTGGGGCATGTAGGTCTAGAGTAGAACTTCACTCCAGAGGGTTTTCCGTGGTTGATTTTTAAGAAATAGAGTAAGTGCTAAGTCTTTCTCCTAAGATGTTTTGGATAGACTCAAATCTCCAATGTTTCAGTTAGTACAGATGGTGCACACATGAGTCTGTGCATTCCTACGAATGCAGCTGGGAAGTCTGAGGTCCAGAAGGATCCGATGAGCTCCTATGTGAGTAGATAGAGTTAGGGCTGCTGTGTCATTCCTAATTCCTTACCTTTTTGATGAGAGTACCTTGTGGTCAAGGATCTGCCTGACATGATCTACAACCACTTTTAAAACCTCTTAGGGTCTTCAAAGCATAACTATTCATATATATGTATAGTGTTTTTCAGTGGACTTGTCTGCCTGGATGGTTGTCCTCCTCTCAAACCATCACTTGTTTCTCTCTGATGCTGTGGTTGCTGTAATGGGTTTTAAGAAATGGCTCTGTCCAGGCTAAGGATTCAAGCTAGAAATGTGAACCAACAATTTAGCTCTCTGCCTCTGCCTCATCCCATATACCATTCGCCCACTGTTCTTTCTATTCATTTCTTATCCTAACTTTAGTTCTATCTCCTATGGAATAGAGTATGACTTTACATGAACCAGCTCATCATCTTTCTTCCAGGGAACAAAACAATTACTGTCACAGGGATAGAAAATAAGCATTGGGGAACAATGAAGGGAGCCTACAGGATAATCAATCCTTGCAGCAATGCAACATTGATTGAAGTATCTCTTTGCAATGGACAGCCCCGTATTACAGGAAATGTGCTTTGAGGGGTAAAGGCGAAAGTTTGATCTTTGCCTTCTTGGTTTACTTGTTTCTTGTGTTTCTAAGAGATCTTTACAAAAATCTTTCCAGGCTACCATCTGGGCGCAGAGATCTCTGCTGCTGCCAATTGTGTCTTCTTGAATACACAGCCCTTCTCAGGACTTTGAGAGAAACATACTCCCTTTACCAGTTTGTATTTAGAAACACTTTGTGTCCCCCAACTCACCCCCTTGGGAGAGCCTGGAATGTGTAGATAGGGATGGTTCTGTGTGCAGTGGACTTCCTCTGTCCAGCCTCAGATTCAGCACAGAAGCCTATAGCCAAAAGTTAGAATACGGTTTTCAGAAGCTGCTTCAGTGTTTACTAAGGATGGGAAATATGCTGATGGGGTGGGTGGAAGGGATGGATTGCTGAAACTAGTTCTTTCTAGGAGCCTTTCCCTGTTCTTCATCTTGCTCTGACATGACCTCATTTCTCCCCAAGGTGACTCTATATTCTGATCTTTAATTTTGAAAATGTAGTGGCTTCTTCATGTCAAGGATGCTGCTGCCTGGACTCTAGGTATCCTTCCAGCATTCCAGGCCTCTGTCATTCATTCAACACTAGTTCTGTCTTCCCTCCTACCCCCTGCCCCAAGGCCTCTCATGATCAATCAGTCCGTATCAACTGCCACCCTATCGAGGCTAGCATCTCAAAAGGCTCTTACCCATTACACTGTCTGATAACTACCTCTTCCCTCCTTTTACTCATATTGCCAACCTTCCCTCTCCATAAGAAACCCTTTTCCATATGCCAGTCATCTGGTCAAGGACCTCCAATGGCTCCCAGTGCCTTTGTAACCGGCCCTCCAGGGCTGCCGCTGATGGATGGATTGTTCTGAAAACTCGGCACGGAACCTGTGTTTACGAGGCCCTGACACAGCTTTTAATGACCACTGACAT
Organism: Nesogale talazaci; assembly: GCA_004026705.1. Classification (NCBI taxonomy): domain Eukaryota; kingdom Metazoa; phylum Chordata; class Mammalia; order Afrosoricida; family Tenrecidae; genus Nesogale; species Nesogale talazaci. The sequence goes on from PVJH01004058.1 coordinate 112,534, forward strand.
TAATCTCTCTTTCCAAAAAGGTCTTCGGAGGTGTTTAATGTGCAGACTGTGTCTCTTTTAAGAGGATAGGTATGGCTGAGAGGTGAAAAAGCAACTGAGTTTCCACAGAACTCTGAATGGCGTGGCTTCTTTGGGGAAATGTTTCCAAACTGATCAGCTTGCTGTAAAGTGGAGTCTGCCTTCATTTTCAGCATCACGCCCAATTTAAATGCCGTCGGTGTCTCGGCACGCTGCGCTGTTCCTTGTGACAGCTAGAGCAAAGTCTAATTATGGAAAGATAAATATATGGGTTCCAACTTTTTGCTTTTCCCTAAGATGTCACAACCCTAAATGCTTCACGAGTTCCATTTTGTGTGTGTGTGTGTGTGTGTGTGTGTGTGACTCACTATTACTGTGTAGGAGAAAAATTTATATTATTGAATCTACTCTTAGCTGTACAATTTCTTTAGAGACCTACAGCTCTTCCTGCCTTTACAAATCTAAAGAAATTGGATAAAGAGACAATAACCCAAGCCTTCCTGGAGACACAGGATGCTTTTTGATCTATTTTTACGGAAGCCTATTTCCAAGGGCAACACATCTCTGGTTTTTTTAATCAAATGGTGTGAATCGAAAACTGCAATCTGACCTCGGGAGCAGACTCCACAGGATGTCATCGGCAGCCGTGGAGTTGCCTGGGTCTTACTATGGGAAAAATCGCCTTGACTTTGCACTGGGGAAGCAGAGGACTATCTCAAAGCAGGGTGGTTTGCTTGACACTGGGGATTGCTGCATTTGATCTGCTATTCGCTGTCATCCGGGTATTGGCTAAGTTTGAGCTAAGAGGGCTATGGTGGCTGCCTAAATAAACAGTTTAGGAAAGTCCAGGCCCCTGCTGCTGTCATCTCTCTCTTTATTGAATGAGTGTCATGGGTAAATGCTGCGGAGAAATCTCAGTGGAAAGGAGGGACAGAGGGCAATTGAGCTGTGACAAAATCACATTTATATTTATTTTTGAGCAGCAGGAATGACCTTCAGTAAATGTATGCTTTAAAATCTTATGTATACTTACCTTGTAATTAGGATGGCCATTTATTTATTCTAAGGTAGGACTTCTGAGTTTTAAACCTAAGAATCTAGTACCTAAGGCAACTCTGGACAGATTGGAAATAGGCTGCTATTACAATGTAACAAAAATATGTCATGATTAATTGTTTAATGATAAACAAAACCACAGTAAATGCTGCTGAATATTTCCCTTTCTCCGAAGACTTAGGTTCATTTGATGTGGTCCTGTGCCAGGCGGGTTCCCTCTCAACTCAATGTAAAATCTGGAGTGACCTGCCAACTCTTTGACTCCTTTTCTAATTAGTGAGTTCCATGAGAATGTATGCATATCACAGGACTGTCCTATGTGGTCTCAGATTTTAGCAAGTGACCAGCACATATGACACATCCAACAAAGATTTGTTGCATAAAGGATGTTTGACGAGCCCCACACTTGGTACTTCTGGGTTGAGTCACTAGTCTTGTAATCACAGAGACTGGACAGCTCAAGATGAGGTGGTCAGGGGCTATCAAGCTGGTGTCAATTCTTTCCAAGTCTGTGGAGAGCAAAAGGAAACACTGCCCAGTCTTGTGCTGAAACGTCTTCACAATGGTCATTAGGTTTGAGCTTATTGTGGCAGACACCTGGTGTGTGGAGAGTCTTCCTCTTTTTGTGCTGCCCTCCCAGGTTAGCAAGCACCGTGTCTCTCTCCAGAGACAGGTCTCTCCCAAGAGCGCATCTCAAGATCACAGTTTAAACCTCTAGTCTGTTTCCATGCCATGTCTTTCCATCAGTCTTCAAGAGAAAAAGTCTTACATGGCTGCAAAGAACCTCCACCACCTCCCCCCAAGAAAAGACAAAGAAAAATAATAGCCACGTAGTTTCAGCTATGAACAGCAGCAGAAGTCACTGAAATTGAACAGGAATGAGCAGCTGTGAAGAGGAATGAGACTCATGGTGGGGAATGTGGAAAGTGAGCACAGAGCCCAGAGGGAGCAGGCTGCCTCGGTGGCAGCAGTGGAGTCGGTGAGTCAATTTCAGAAATTAGAAATATCTGCAACCCAAAACTGGTTGAGACAAGTGATATCATAAGGGGTAAAAATCAAGGGGATGAAATAGTCACAGATGCTAATTCTGCTCCCCAGGAATTTCGAGACATGGCAAAAGTGTTTGTGCAACTTCACAGCTTCCTAGGACAGAAAAATGGAAGGTTGAAAACAAACCGGAATTGACTTGGTCTCTCAAAGGCCCCAAATAAGTCAATCAGTGTTACTCTCCTTGGAGCACGACAAAAGCAAATGAACAACAGCAACAAAAATCATGCTCTCTGGTAAAGTAAAAATTGAAAATTGAGAGAGGGAATACATGAAACTAGAGTTCTTGAGTTCACTAAATCTTTTATGAAAAATTGGTCAGCAATAATTGTTTAGAATGTTAAGGTAAAAAAGCAAAGCAAAAGTTAAAAAAAGGAGGTGATGGTCCACATGTCGGAATGAGGAACAGCCCATTCCTATTTCTTCCTCTTATTAAACCACCTGTCCTCTTCCAGCAAATCTTTGCATAATTCCTCGGTCCTGTCTGCCAAAGAGGGGATTGTGACACTGTAACGGGTGACCTCCAGATGACTGAACATGATTTTTTCCTTTCAAAAATGAAAACTCTGTTCTGGGTCAGAAGGTCGCTACTGCTCGGTTTTCTTGAAGATGAGAAAGGGAAAGAGAAAAGCCTGCTCAGACGGACATTTTAATTTTAGTCTAGGATGTTCTCAGAAGCTTGCTCCTAGAACTTTCAAGTTCACGTTCTTAAGGAAAGTTTTATATCCTGCTGTGGTGAGAAAAGTCGCTCTCTTGTCCACTGGATCCCAGAGAGAGGGGGGGGGGGGCACAGGGCCTGCTGTGCACAATCGGAAATCTTAAAATAATCACTCATTGTGGCAGGAAATTCAAGCAGAAATCTGATTTTTTGAACCTGAACTTTTTTTTTTTTTAATCGGTTCCTCTGCAGTCTGCTCTATCCACTGCTGATGGAAACAAGTTTTGCAGGTGGCTTGCTGGCTGTCTTGGAAATACAATGGTGAGTTAACTTGAAAAGTGCAGGGCAACACTTGCCCTTTCAAAGGGCCAATTCTGCTCCCATGAATTTTGGAAATTCTGCTTTTCGTTAGTTTTCACACATTCTGGATCAGATAGTCACATCTGGTCTCTGCATAGTCATCCTACCATCTTGTCTCCTCTTCATTCCTTCCTTCTTTTGAGCTGTTTCCATCCCATTGCTTCTTCAGTTTTTTAAACCTTAGGATGTCTGATTTATGTACAATAAAATGCACTCCTCTAAATTGTTTAGATGGTCTAATCTTAGCTCTCACACACACCATTAGAACCGTGATACAAAATCCGATATGGACCATTTCTTCACTTTAGGAAGTTCTCTGGAGTCCATTTACAATCCAGATAGTAAATGTTGCCTATGTTTTTTATTCCTCTCTAGTATATATTATATACATTTTTGTTTTGCATCTGTTAATGTTTTGCTTTTGAGACTCATTCATGTTCAAGTCTACATCTTGGTGAAGAGTGTGTCATTGTATGCATATATCAAGATGGATGCATCAATTTTTCTGCTAAGGAATGTTTGCTTATTTTTAGTTTTGTCTTATGAATAGGACTACCTTTATCTATAAAACATACCCCAAAGCATATTGACATATATATTTATATTTTACTCTCATATATAATATTCTAATTCAGTTTGGAATTTGCTTTTCGTTTTTATTTGAACTTTTAAAAAAAGTTTTATTTTGCAACAGTTCACTTGAATACAGTTTCTTCTCATAGGATATTTTCTTTCTGTATTCTATATAAAAATATTTTCCTCACCTGAAGTTGCAAAGTTATTCTCTTGTATTTTATTCTATGGGCTTTATAGCTTTTACTATTACATTTAAATTTATGATCTGCTGCAATTTGACTCTTTCATAGGTGTGAGGTAAGGATTGATGTTCATGATTTTTGTTTTGCTTTATTACTTTCTTCCACACAATTGTTCTGACATCATACAGTAAAAAGATGACTGCATGTCTCTTGAATTGTCTAGGTGCCTTTTTCCCTAAATCAATAGCAGGGGGAGATTTATTCATTCCCATATATGTTCATATTCTGCCTAATATACTCAAGCAGTGTCTGTCCTCATCTATGTTCATACTCCCATAAATTAAAATGAGTTCAAAAATCCCACACAATATAGATAGCTCCAGTTGCTTGTCCACACTACAATTTTGGGTGTCATTGCATCATATCCAACCCATAGTGCCCTCGGGTGCAACAGAGCAGAACACTTGTGGGTCTTTGCCATCCTCAAAGTTGTTCCTATGCTGGTGTGCATTGATGCAGCCACTCTGTCCACTCACCTCATGGATCCCCTTTGTGACCCCTCCACATTGCCCTGCCTGCTGTCCTTCTCCAGGGATTGATCTCCTGAGAACACATCCCACGTTTGTAAGATGATGCCTCTCCATCCTTGTCTCTCAGGAACACTTGGCTGTACTTTCTCCATGACAGATTAGTTTGTCCTTGTAGCAGATCATGGCATTTTCAGAATTCTTCTCCAGCATCCAATTTGCATGCCTCTATTCTTCTCCATTCTTCATTATTCAATGTCCAACTTTCACGTGCATATGGGGTGATTGAAAATACCGTGGCTTGGATCAGGCACACCTAAGCCCTCAAAGTGCTATCCTTCCTTTTCAATCCTCAAAAGAGGTCTTGGGAAGAACATTTTTCTATTTGCAACACGTCTTCTGATCTCGTCACTGCTATGTCAGTGGGCATTGACCGTGGATTCGAGCAAGACAAAACCTTTGATTACATCGCCTTTTTCTCTGTTTATCATGATTTTTACCTCATGGTAGGGTTGTGAGGATTTTGGTCTTTTTTACAATGAATTGCAATCCATACTGAAAGCTGCAGTCCTTGATCTTCTTCAGCCAATGTTCCACGTCCTCCTCACTTTCAGAAAGCAAGATTGCACCCTCTACCAATCTCAGCTTGTCCAATCTTGATACCCCTTTCTTCTTCATGTAATGGTATAGTACGTCTATAATTTGTAATGCACATGCCTGACCTCACTCTTCTATCAATTTGTTGTACACTGGTAGCTTATATCTGATGTGATTTTTGTAGCCATGCAACCGGGTTTTTAAATATCATCAGGGTAACCCATGGTGAGCAAATTTCAGTGGGACCTCAAGACTAGGACTAGACTAGCCCTTGAAAATCAGTCCTTGGGATTCATAGAAATGGTCATGGAACCATGTCTGGTAGAGGACCCAAAGGTGAGGCTTGGAGGTCAGATGATACTCAGATTACCACTGGGGAAGACCTTCTTCTCAAAGCAGAGTTGACCTTGCAGATGTGTGTAGTGTAAAACTTTCAGAGCCTCCATTGGCTGATAGCGCACAGCTTCAAATGAGAAGAAACAGGTGAAACATTCATTGTAAATCAGAACATGGAATATACAAAGCATCTAAGATCCAGAAACACACGTCCCTAGAGAAAGATGAGTAAAGTACAGGGTCAGCAAAAAAAAAAAAAAAGAAGGGTCTCTGGGAGATGGAGCAACACAGCAGCTACAACAACAGGCTCTGACATTAACAATGATTTCAAGAAGGGGGCAGCACCGAGAGGTTTTTCCTTCTGTTATTCACAGAACTATTATGAGTTGGATCAGACTTGGCAGCATCCAAAACTACATTATACAGCTTGAGAGTCATAAAAAACCCCTATGTTCCTAACCTATCTGTGCCCTTTCGGTAGCACACACTTTGAGTTACAGACAGCAGGATCAAATTTCGCGCATCTTATGACTTGAGACTTGTCGCACTATCATCTCACCGTTTATTTATCTTTTGAGAATATTACCTTGAAGTGTGTTGTGACTCTAAAATGCTGCAGAAACAATGCTGATGGGAGCAGCAGCAAGAAACAAAGGAGAAGGGTGGATATGGAAGCAGAGGAATGGGTTATTAAACAACACACCCTCAGTCAATGCCATTGCTTGAAATTAGGCATATCTCACTCATGACGAGCCTCAACAAGAAAAAGAAAAATTCTCCACGCTATGAAAGCACCAGTTCAACTGAAAGCTATAGGTTAAGGAAAATGGAAAGGAATCTGTATAAAATATGGAGACGTTGCTGATGCCTTTTGAGTAGGTGATATATATCGAAGAACAAACCCAAAGGAAATAGATGTCATAGTTACCATCACTGCTGAGGGAGGTAGCTCGTTTGAGATGCTTAAAGAAAAAGCAGGAATGGGCAACATTATGAACAACAAGATCTAAGTCACAGAACATCCTATTTTATAGAACATTTTATGGAAAAGAATTCTGGCCCTTTTTATGGAGAATATTTAAAAATCAAGATCTCTCAGAATTAGGTGTGCTCATTGTTACTCACAGGCTCTGTGTTTTCTCAGTGGACTGAGGTAGGAAGATATGTCTATGTACACGGGTTTACATGAATGAACACATATGAGTTCTGATGATATAGTGGTTATGCATTGGACGGCTAACCACAAGTTGAGGAGTTTGAAATCATCAGCCCATGGGTTGGAAGACTTTAGAGACAGAGGAGCCAATTCTATCCCTCACCACAATTTAGAAGTTGTTCAAGAGTCATAAGTATATATTTTTTCATAAATATATTTTTACAAACAAATGAAATCACTATTATCAGAATAATATTCTTTAAAAGTTTTATTTTCATTTTCACTTTTACTTTAGAGCCACATGCATGTGCCCCCCCTCCCCCGCCCAACAAAACAAAACAAAACTGCCTATAGCTTTCAAACCACTGTTTGCCAACCCATGCACTTTCTGCCCTGGTGAAGAGTTCCCACTTTGGAAACCCACAGCAGTAGTTCAACCCTGTCTCACATTTTGACATAGGCTGTATGGCATTGTGTTGGCATTTTGTCGGTACATGACTACAAGGTTCAGTCAGACTATTTCTTCAAAATCATAGAAACCCCAAATATACAAAACTATTATATTCAGAAGCTATGATTTCATGTCATATTCTCCATCTAAGTCTGTTCACCCCTGGGCATAGGTTTCTATTTCTCTAAGAATTCCCCAAAGAATTCTGTGCTCTTCTATCTCCAGGGAATCATAAAGGTATTTGGGCCTCCTCAAGGAACTGCAGTTACATTCCTTTTCAATGTTCTTTGAGTTGAGAGGACAAAACAAAGTCTGCAGGAGTGGGCTGTAAAGAGGGAGCCAGAAAGTTTCCCAGCAGACTCCTCCTAAGGCAGCAGGACTTCCTTCTCAGAGGAGAAGGTGGACTGTGTGCATGGAAAGACTTCTCCCAGCAAAATGTTCAGGCCTTTTTTTCTTACCAATGGAATTTTCATAAAACTTAAGAGTAAGCCCCCATGATCTTCCTGTATTCGTCAGGAAAATCTATAAGTGTCACTCTTTGGAAATCTTCCCCCTCCCCCACATTCCTAATGGTCCCCATCACCTTCTGAGTTAACTTTTTGGCCTTGAGTTTAATGAACCCAGAAGACCTCTTTGGAAGTCACCATTTTGATTGAATTAATATTTTGGAAGGCACACTAATGAAACTAAGAAGTGTTTTACAGAGTGGACTTGCCTGCAACAGTCCATTTGTCACAGAGGGATATTTAAATACACTTTGCTTGAAATAAATGCATGCATGGATAAGCTGGAATTTTAGTAGCAATACTTTTCTACTTACTCTCATATATTTGTGTGTGTATTCAAACACACTCATGAGTTTTATATATATATATATAATCATTATTTATTTTTGTGTGGTGTTTTAGTTGGTATAACAGTTCTATTGCTTATATATAGATAGTTTTACATGCTAAGGCAATGTGCCTCTGATAAATACATACACAAAATAAAATCTATTATGACAATAATGCACACAACATGCAATACTAGATCTGCGCAATGGAGCTGGGGGATAAAAACATGAAACATAGGGAATCCAGGAAAGAAAAACCCTCAGGATCAATATTGAGAGTAATTGTACCAGGAGGCTAAAGGGAAGGTGGGGGAAGATAGGGAGAATGAATACCAGAAAAGTGGGTGAGAGAAGACATCAGTCAGTGTAAGACATGAAAAAAATTATAAATTGTCAAGGGTTCATGGGCGATGAGGGGAGAGGTGATGGGAATGAGAAGGACTCAGGTAGAAAGAAAATGTTTTGAAAATGATGATGGCAAGAAATATACAAATGTGCTTGACACAACGGATGGATTGTGATGAGATGTATGAGCCCCCAGTAAAATGATTTTTTTTTAATTTGGACATGGTATGTTGAGTTAAGATATCAGAAATTACAGCATATACACTAAACCCATTGGCAGTGGTGTCTCAGAGGTGATAGGACTATTCTATGCTAACCAGTTTAGAATGACAAATGATAAATAATATCCACTATTAGGATAGTGCTGTAAACCTTTATGGACCATTCTTAGGTCTGATTTTAGGAAGTTAATATTTTTCCAAGACCATAATTATACTGCTTTAGTCACAAATAATATAAAAAACCAGCTTGTAATCCCCTAACTAAAATTCATCAGTAGCTGAGGCAGTCAAGTGGTACAAGAGCAGACATTAAAATTACAGATCTTTGTGGATCTCTCAAAATATATTTGTACTTTTCTTCAATGTGGCATCACCTTCAGGAGTCAAAAATCATCTTCACAATATCTGAGATTCCATTCTGCCCCAAGATGCTTGGAACATTGATGAAGAGGCTGTCATTAATTCCACAGAATCCCTTAATCATGGTGGAAATTGGTTGTACCCATCTAAGATTTCTCATTATACTTTCTGCCTCATCTGCCACAGACAGTCCAGTGATCCAAGAAGGATAACCGTTCAGTTTGACTAACACAGGGGCCACCTATTTGTGAACTTCTTTCCATGGTTCCTTGTGTACATTGGTGTTTACAGCAGGGTAGCGTGTTCCCTGTAAGATGTCAGCAATCCTCACTCCACTCCAAACTGTTCCACTAGAGTCTTCATGCTCCCCAAGTACCGAGCCATGACAGCTTAAGGGATGTGTTCTCAGCCTCTCTCTCCCTATAGGTAATGAAACCATGCTCAATCCAGATTGAAACCATTTCCAATAACACAGTGCTTGGGAAAGCCACTCATCTTCCAAACCATATAGGTAAGACTATCCACTTGATACAACAAGCACCTAATAATTTGACCTGTGATTTATGACATAAAGAATCATGGATCTGAAAATATTGACCTTTGCTAGACCAATGAAGGCAACTTTCTCTCTTACTGACTGACTCTGACTATGATAATAGCTAACTTGGAATTTGCTGTAAACTTACAGTCTTTTCCAGAAGCTTTTTCCCCCTTTCTGGTTGCTTTTTTTTTTTTTTTTTTAATTCATGACTCCCTTCAATTTGACTTTAATGATATCAATAAGAGCCAGGTCATCTGCCAAGTCTTTCATTAAGATACTGATGGCATAGGCCATACCAACAACATAAACCCCAGCAACTGTAATTTTATTCTGGACGCTGTGTGCTTCCTTAAGATTCTGAGTGAGCTGATCTATGACTGCTGCCATGTTGGTTTCAGAAGAGAAAGGAAGTGGACAGTATGTCTGACAGATGAAACCCTGATGCCAAGGCAGCATCTCCAGGACTCCTGAGTGCATATTTCTATGCACAGATTAATCCATCAATCTGCCAGGTTGTCCATCATCATCTTTATCAATACCTTCCATTTTCATGTACAGATACAGGGTTCATTAAACTCATTTCCTAATTGAAACCTATTTTCTCTGACTGTGAGAAAACTGGATCTTAAATACATTTATTTATTCACTCAGTCTCAGAATACTCATAAGGTATTTTCACACTTGCAAAGCCATATTCCTGTGACAAACAAAACTGGTAGCTATAATATTTGTATGTAAGTCTTTTGTTTACAGCCATAATGCAAGAGTTCAAAGTACTGTTGGCGCTTTTTTTTCTTTTTCTTTATTGTGTTTTTTGTTTTTTTTTGCTAAATGTGCAACCCAGTTTGGCTCACTTGTTTCCATTTTAATCCTACTTTCCATTTCTCCCACATCTCTGTGATTTATTTTTTATGTGAGACATTCATGTAGTTCTGAAATTCATAATTATACCCTAAAAGTCCATTGAGGACAAGTGTAACTTTTTATCTCTTCTACTTTATTCCACCCTTTTCAACACATTTCCACTCACTTCTGGCTTCAACTTTTTGGCGAGCATGCTGCTAAGATCAATAAATCCATCCATATTTAATACCTTTCTTCATGAAATCAGCATACATATTGTGTATAGAAATGGAATGCTACCCATATGCAAATTAAAAATTTTGAACCCAGCCATAAAAGAGTTTTGATAAATAAAATCGGGTAATTTTTGAATCCAAGTGCTCTAAGATACTTTGATTTCAATAGATCTTTATGAAAACCGTCGCTAAAACACTTTGTTGTTATTAAAAATTGTATTACGCATTGAAAATTTGATGTGCGTGTTCTACTTTCATTTAGATTAACCATGTTTCACGGGCCCAGTCGCTACATGTGGACGCTCACATACGAGAAAGGAATTCTCTGGGTACTCCTTTTCTCCCTGAGCACTCTCTTGGCTTTTCTTCCCTTGGAAGGATTGTTGGGAGGTGGCATCAAGTCCCTTCTGGTTCACAGTGACCTATTCATAAAGGAAATAAGCAGAGACAGCTCCCGCATCATCCTCACAATCATTGTGATGTCTGAGCCCATTGGGCAGTCACTGTGTCAATATGTTCTGTTGAGGGTTTTCTTCTTTAGGTTCACCCTTTATATGATCAAGCTTCCAGTCCGTGACCAGGGACTGGTCCTTCTTGGTAGTATGTCCAAAGTACAGGAAACAAGTCTCATTTCAATGGATCATAATGGCTAAACTTCTTCCCAGACAGATTTATGTATTCTTCTGGCAGGCTGCAGTACTGTCACTATGCTCCCTCATGCCAATACTCTTGAGCAACATGACTCAATTGCTTCGATTCTTCTTATTTCTGCTTCCTTCATTGTTCAGGATGGAAGTCATAGAAGAGGTCATGGTGTGGGGCGGGCACAACGTAACACACCCCGGGACATCGGTGCTTCTCAACACTTTAAAGAGGTCATCGTTGTTGACACAGACTCAAGAGTCACTCATCGGGGAAACTTTATCAGAGCAGACCACTGCACCACCAATGCTTTGCATTATTAACAATGGGACTGCCCCATTTCCTACCTTACTCTTAAATAATCATGGGGTCATAAAGCTCTGTGAATTAGTTTAATGATTTTTTACCTTACCAGACAAGGAGATCTAATAATGTGGAGGGACACACTTTTGCATATTTTATTTTATGTGGCGTGCTCCCAGTTGTTTGGGATTCCTTGAGGGGAAGTGGAGGAAAGCAGAATTAGGTACATGGAATTTGAGGAGGAAGGGAGGAGTATTTCATCTTTACTCTTCCTTTCATAGGATAGACATTCTTGCTTCCTGCTGCTTATATGTTGGCATGAGCATAAAGACTGTGGCTTCCAGAAGTTTCCAACTTCTTTGTGAATTTATATCTCATTATTGAAAAGAAAGCTAGAGTTAATTCCTGTAAGAAGACTCCTGAAATGATCTCTGATTTGGTAGAATGTTTGCATAAGTCTGTGACCTCCTTCAGGGACTCCCTCGAGAAGAAAGGTAGATCTTGGAGTCAGGGATGCGCCAATGTCAGGGTTCTTGTGTTTCAGTGGAAAAAAGAATCTTACCACTGAATTGGTTAAAATCTCGAGTTCATGCTTATAATAAAGAGCTGAGATTTTGTGTCTATTTTATTATGGTTTTCTCATTCCCTAGAGATAGTGTTTCCCTTTATTACTTGCACCCAAAATAGACCTCTCCTAACCTCCACTTCTAGAGTGCCAATACTTGGAGGCATCCAGGTCATTCAGGTAAATTAGCCTCTTTATTATAGCCCATGATACGTATTCCTGGAAGTGTTAAATAGAAATAGACTCTCCATTGAAGGAATTTTTACAAAGTCCCTAAAGATCAAAGCTGTATAATTCCTGGACATGGGACATTTTGTCGATTCCGCTCTGAGGCAGACCATTCAATAGAAGCAGGAACAATCTCATTTTCTCAAGACAATCTGAATAAAAGAAAAAAAAAACTAAAAAAGCGATGGCATCCAAGATACCATTGTTCTTCTCAGTTCGTGAACCTCTTGCCTCTTTGCTGCACAGGGCCTCTGGACTTCTTGTCGCCTTCTGATTCTCTCGAGCTGTGTTTTATGCTTGCTTTTGCTGGCAAGAGTCATAGCAAGAAGACAGAGGCATTGAAGCAGAGAGCTTCAGAGCAGTGTGTATTGTTCTCTGGCAAGGGAGCACTTGAATGAACAAGAACCAGCTAGACGCACTATCTCCAAGGTGAATTTGTAATAACTTAGGAGGCAGGAATTTCCTAGGAGACTAGCATAATTATATCCAAACAAATTGCCTGAACAGCCACATATTTATTAACATGAGATTAAAACTCTTCAGGTTGAGCAAACCAGGAGAGCAGTAGCGGTGGCAAAAGCATTAAGGAGGGTTAGTGAGCGCTCTGGCACCTGTGCCAGAGGGCAGCGCTCCAGTCTCTGCTGGTGTCTATCCAGTATTTAGGCCTCTGAGGCCTCAGCTGTAGGTTCTGGTTGACTAAATCTGGGTATTAGCATCATTGGATGCCAGCACTTAAGCTCGCATCACTTTGCTAACGAAGGTGAAGTAAATCACTCTGAAACTTAATAGCATTAATGAACAATGTTTATTTAGCTGGCAACGCTTGTCTCATCCAGTCCTGCTCTTGGGTTTGCATTTCACTGTAGGTCAGCTAGGCAGCTCTGTTTCGGGTTGTGGATTAGCTGTTGTCTGGGAGACAGCTGACAGGGACAACTCTCTCTAGGACTTGGGTGGCTTCCGTCAGATTTATGCTCATAGTGGTCACATGAGAGTAACAGGGTGGTTCGGAAAGAGCTGGCAAAGCATGCTCCACCGTGAGCGGGGCAGTTTAATGCTAGCATTCCTTCTTTTCCAGGGAATTCTATTGTTCAAAGCATTTCACAAAGCTGGGCCAGATTTAAGACAGAGAGAATTAAAAACACACCTCTTGATGTGAGAGGTTCATAGACATATTATTAAGGGTGTAAGTATAGGGAAGAAGAATGTATGGTGGTCATTTTCGAAATCTACAACACACATTTTAAAAGAATAGCAAAAATCAGAAGGGGTCACAATGTTGACAGAATTAAACACAGAACATTTAAGAATTGTTTTTTTGTTATGCTAGATGTACATTTATTAAAGAATTTCTAGAAGAAAGGTATCCTATTTTGTACTCTGTGGAGGTAGCTTGAGTTAAAAATGAAAATATGTTGTTCTTGACTTCTAGGAGATAATAGTTTGAAGTACAAGAAAAACACACATGGACACATCTTGACCGTGTGGCTCTGTACAATCATGGATCTTGTGATATTATACTTTATGGAACATGGAAAAAGAAGGGACTAGCTGAAGGGTGGGTTAATATCAGGAAGGTTCCATAGTGTTTGCTATGCAGACTGACTGTGAGTGGAGTGAAAGTCCAGGAAGCGTACAGTGAAAGTGACTCTACAGTGAGAATGAGATATTTGGAAGTAGAAAAGGGAGGTATGAATGTGGTTAAACCTTCTAGAGCACTGTTTCTCAGCTTTCCTAATGCTGCAACCCTTTAATTCAGTTCCTCATTTGTGGTGACCCAACCCCCCACCATAAAAGTATTTTCATTGCTACTTCATAACTGTAATTTTGCTACTCTTATGATTCGGGTGACCTCCAAAGAGGTCATGACCCAAAGGCTGAGAACCTCTATTGTAGAGGGCCACAGAGAAATCAAATATAGGTTGCTGATTAGTTTACATATGTTACCAACTACCACCTGCTTGACAATGAAATGAATTTCTAGGACATTAATTGACAAGAAGCAATAAAAATGGGTAACAGCTTAAGTGCAGGTGTAGAAATAGTTATAAAGGATTGTTAGTATCTGAACACTGAATAAATAACTAAGACTCTTGCCAGAAATAGGGATCCCTTTTGTGAGGTTAAGTCATGGAGATGTAATAGGTTTATAGAAGAAAATATATATTTTTGGCATTAGTGTCCTGGTTTTTCTGCATACATTTTCTAGTTTTTCATATTCCACTCCCTTTCAATCATTACCGAGGTACTTAACTGCTGCCGTGGCAGTTACATAAACTCCTGTCATTTTGGGAAAGGGTGGAGTCTATAGCCTGTCAATCAGGCCACAGTTTGGTGACCTCATTTGGAGGAACAAATGAGATAAATTGTTCACTTGGGGGCAGAATCACTCTCTGCTTCATCTTCCTGCTGACAAGCCACATGGACCTACACTGATGAGCCAGAGTCCTGGAACTTGAGAAGCCACGTGGAGACCCACGTCAGTGCTGAGATACTTCCACCATCCTTGGAGCCATAAGATTGTCCCTCTACTGGCCTGTGATATTTATTCCTGCATTCAGCACCATTGTATGGCTGTGTGAGACTAAATAGGAATTTATGGACTAGTGCTGACATATGGGAAAATATCAGACTTGGGAACTTAATCTCTATGGGGCTGGGATGTTTTAAAATGTACAATTGCTCTTTGATATAAAGCTCTCTGTTACACACACAAACACACACACACAGTGTCTAGATTTGTTTCTCTAGTCAATCCAGACTAATACTGATGCTTTGTTACGATTCTGCTTCTGACTTCCACACCTTCAATCCTCTATCATCACATCATGTGACCTGCTTGAATTCTTCAATCAAAGTCCCCTTGGCTGACTTTGGATCCATCTATCTCTTTAGCCATCAGCCTATAAGCAGGGTTCCTCAAACAAACACTTTAGCTGACAGGTGGTCCTGAGTTATAGAGTATTTTCAAAGTGCCAGTTTCACCTGAAACTGGTCTCTCTGGTTTGGGTAACTTCCCAGAACTGGCCACTGATCTGTCAAATCCTGTAAAACAAACTTTGTTTGTAACTTGTGTCTGCATGGAACTTTGGACACATATGACCTCCATCAGAGAATAACAAATAACCTGGAACCCAAATGCTGAAGAAAATCCATTAACACTTCTGGACAATCAAATGTCCCCAGAAATGCTCACACTTCTAGGCACTTTTTTCCCCCTTTGGTATAAAAAATTCTCTTTGCTGTTACAACATGCACACTCAAAAGCTATGATTTAGAACAACTTTCTATCAAAATTTCATAATATATCTGAAAGACATTAACAGGAAGGTTGAATTATAACCATAATGTGTCTGTATCTGTAGCCTACTACCAACACACACTGAGAGTCTCTACAGCCTGGCCTTTCTCATGCTGTATATCTCAGGTGAGGCAGCTCCCTTTTCTCCTCTCTATCCAGGGACTGTCAAGCTTTCAGGTCCCAACACTAACCCACCTTTTGTACGAAACAAGTTACATTTCAATTCTCTCTCTCAGTTCCCAGTGAATTCTTCCATCAAATCCAATATTCTAGTGATTTTCTGTATTTAACAGAAAATGACCCTGAGCAAATACTGAGTTTCTTTGTTGCAGGTTTATTGTGTTTGTTTGTTTGTTTCACTTTTTAACCTGCAAAATGAATAAAGTAAGATCTAGTTCACCAATTATTGGGAACAGGCAGGTTAGTCATTGAATACACATTTATTACTAACTGTGTTAGTCTGGGTACACTAGAGGAACAAATTCATAGACAAGCATTGGATATAAGGGAATGGTTGATATACAATTCAAAGTCCTAAATCTGATATTAGCCCATATGCCCGATACCAGTCTATAATGTCTCCTTCCGCCTCACGAAGCCACAGGTCAGTGGGTGCAGAGTCCCGACTCTGGCAGGGTTCTCCCCATGGCTCCTTGCTTCCAGGGCTCAGGGTCCATCAGCAGCATCCAATGGTAGCAGAAGCAACTCATCACTGGCAGGGGTCTCCGCACGTGGCGTCTACAGCTTCAGAAGTCTGGCTCCATCAGGCCAAAGCCGTGTGGCTTTTCCCCCAGCAACTCACACGCTACCATCTTGTCTTGTCCGTGATTCATCGTCTCTGAAGCTAACTCCCAACAACTGGGGAGATGGATTCTCATCTTCACGAGGGAAATGTTGTGAGACTTCCCAGACTTATCAGGAGAAAGTCATGCCCAACCAGAGGCCTCATTGACTACTCAATGGCTATCTCCAGATTAACAGGCAAGACACTAACCCTACATCTAAATCATGAAATTAACATAAGCCCATGACCTCCACACTAACTCTATGTTGGTGTTAATATTAGGTACTAGAGAGGAAATGAGAGATCATTTCTTGTTCTCAGGATGATGATAGCCCCTTCGGCAGATAAGTAATACTGTTTTGGAGACTTACATTTTTTGTCAACTTTGCATAGGACAGAATTCCTAGTGGTTTCAGAGTTGAGGCCTAGGAAGCCCCCAGAATGTGACTTAACACAAAGTGATTAATTCCATAATGAAAGGTATTATAATCAGTCAAGCAGTTGTAAAAAGATTAGGGTAGCATACAAACCCTTCCTCAGATCACAGGCCTAAAACAATTGAAAGAAGTTTCCTCTGGGATTAGTCCATTTCCCTAGTAGGGGTGCTTACTGGCTTAGGATTCTGAATCCCGCTTTTAGCATTCCAACCCTCCATTATAACAACATCATGTGACCTGCTTGGACTCTCCAGTCACAAATCACACTTTCTAACTTAGGATCCATCCACCTCTTTAGCCATCAGCCTATAAGCTGGGGGTCCTCAAACTATGGCCGGCGGGCCATATGGCCCACCGAGGACATTGATCTGACCCGCTGGGTGTTTTCGCCGCTGCTGCCTGTCTTGCTTAGCAGCCTGCTCATCATAGGCCCCTCGGTGAATTTGTTCATGGTTTTTCTTTTGCTTTTTTTTTTATAAACTATAGTCCATCCCTCCAACAGTCTGAGGGACAGTGAACTGGCCCCTGTTTAAAAAGGCTGATGATCCTGGGACTCAGGTGGGGTTGCCGACTTCTACAATTTAAAATTATCTCTCTCTTTGGATGATGATAGATGATAGATAGATAGATAGATAGATAGATAGATAGATAGATAGATAGATAGATAGATGATAGATGATAAATAGATAGATGATATATAGATATGGATAGAAATAGAGAAAGATGATGTAGATTAGACATAGATCGAGTTGACTTGAGTTGATTGGAGGATGTTAACTGCACTAAAATCAACTAGCTTTCTCTTACATAGGACTTCCCTCATGTTTTCATCCTATTCAGGGAGGTGCTTCCTCTAACACTTCATGCATCTAAACTTCTCAGGTTAAGAATGTCCCTGATATTTAAGTCCTTCACAGAATATGACCATATTTGATGTCCGGTCTCTTCACTTGACTCTTTCCAGTGTCAGTTACAAAAAGCTATTGATATTTGGCACTCTCTTCACTTGCTAACTAACTGATTTCTGTTGTCTGATTTGCTCCCTTCCATGTCAAGGTCTGTTTTCTGGGTTGGATATTTTTTTAGGGCAGAGGGAGCCTGTGATTACTGAACTCATAAATGAATGAATTAATGAATGTTGAATGCATGAATAGAGACAATTAGTAGATAACTAAAGAAGGTCACTGAGGCTTCGTTCAAGGTTTTAGAATG